>WBNO01015737.1:0-123538 GCA_013400575.1 Peucedramus taeniatus
TTTACTGAACTGATATTCCAAAGGCAGGAATCCATTCATACTTTGTTCCTGCCACAGTCAGGAGAGAGAGGCACCTCTGCAGGGTGATCCATCCTTTCTCACTTCTCAACAGTGACTTGTTGCTTACTCTGGATGCATTAGAGACTTGAATTTCTCTGTCCTTACTCTTCTATCCTGGACTCTAATATTAACTAATCTGAGTGGATTGAAATATTCTTGTAATATGATCTGATAAATTTTTTTTCTTTTTTTTTTCTTTTTTTTTTTTCTTGAGGATATTAGGGCTGTGTGAAAACTCTAAACTCTGCCTGGCTTTTTGTTCCTGACCATTTGCCTTTGACCTTCAGTTTTGATGGCTTTTTCAAATTCTTTCATATTTTACTGTGTCCTACTGGATTGGGCCAAGATGGCCTTTCCTCCCCTGGTATCCTGAGAGCATAATGAAAACTCTTACAGAAAGCAGCAATCATTTGCCACTACCATTGCACTCAATAAGCAGCAATAAAACTGTCAGTCTTGGACTAGCAGCAACCCCCTCACTACTCCAGCATCTCCTGTCCTGACTGCTCTAAACCTGCTCAGTGCAGTTAGTTAAAAGGCTTCAGTTAAAGTTAAGTTAAAGGCTTAAGCTAAAAGCCTCTTCAGGCTTCAGTTAAAAGGCTCTAGGCTATGGTCTACAAGACTGCTTTGCATTGTGAATCAAAATGTTGAAAGCATGCTCCCAAACTAGGCTAAAACAAGGACACAAGACACAACTTGAAGATAAGGATCAATCTGATTTATTTATCATTTTGGTCAGAGAGGTAAACTAATTATATGATTTTTTTTTTCTTTTAAGTGCTTCTACTCTTTTATTTTGTATGAATCTTTGTGTAAAAATAAATCAAAACAAAACAATACAAAACAAAACCACTAAAAAACCCACAAAAGGAAAAATCAATCAAACAAACAAAAAAAACCCAAACTTAAACAGCCCAGGAGGAATGAGGAATACTCAGAAATTAACTAAGCTGCACTATGCACTGAGCTGCAGCTTTATACACCTTCTAAATTCCATGAATTATATACAAAGGCCAGAAGAACATTTCCCTCTCCTTCATCCCTGTTTCAGGCAGGCAATTGCAGGGCAATTTCTGCATCATTTCCTACCAACTGGCAAAGCTATACCCCTTTAGCTCCCTGCCTGTTGTAAATCCCATTCTTGGAAGCCTGTACCTCTTGGTTCACTGCACATGACACAAGAATATAGACTTGAGGCATCAAACCCCAGTACTCAAACACTGCAGTGCTTTAAGCACCCTTCGACTCTTACTGGCATATCTTAACAGGTTTGATTATTTTGGCCAAAGTAACATGAATATCCATAGAAAATATGTCCAAGAAATGCAACTAGGCAAAGAAAAGCTGCATGCAAGAGTGGTAAAGCCTTTGGTCACTTTATTGCAGCTCATTTATGCTGCTCTCATGAGGCCCCAGCAGTTTGTAAAATCTTGCAATCTGTTCATAAATACTAGGGAAAATTTCCAACCTCTCATTGTCTTAAGACTGTTCAAATTTTTATGAGGATAAGTAAAAAAAATATATTGTTTTCTTAGGAGTTTTTGTGAGAAACTTGGAATATATTCTGTCCACCTCTCCAAAACACTTATACATTTGCTGAGTCTTGTATTTACACCTCAGGAAAAACCTAGCCATAAAGCTTAGTGTAGCACTGGCTAACTTTATCATTAGTCCCATCTGAACTAAAAGGATAACATCTTCTTATCTAAAGACACATTAATTTGTTAAAAAGTTTGAGTTCTAATAGAGCAGCCTAGTAGAGGAAGTAGAGGTTAAAATCAGGTACTTGCAGAAAAATATCATTTGCCTGATTGCTTGAGTCTCCATGAATTCTCACTTAATATCCTCCCTCTTCTAAAAAAAGCAAAGACAAACAAGGAATACAGAAAGCACAGAGCCATCAGGAATGCTGAATAATACTACTTTTAAAATAAGAAGTAGTCAGTTTTCATCTGAAGAGACTATTTTCATTTTGAAAATTGATAACTCCTACTAAAGAACATTCCTGATGCTTTCACTAGAGGAAAGGTAACATTTCTCCAAGTCTCATTTCTTGCATCTTTGAAATAAAGGGTCTGGGTAAGATGTGGACTAATAATCTAAAACCTTCTCCAAAAATTAGTTGCCTACTTCATTTACATTGGTCTAAATATCCTGTTCAATAACATACTGACTTGGGCATTCACCTAATAGAGATATCCAAGTTCCTGCCATCATTGATCTGATTGCACCAAACTACTTTATGGAAGGCAGTGCCAGCATCAGTTTTGAGTTATGTTGTTGTTTCTGTGATTAATTCAGCAGCATTAGTATGGGCAAGTATGAGTGGTTCAGGGTGTATTCACCCAAAGCTGTACAGAATGGACATAGCCTGGACATTTATTTCCACTTTCCCCAAGTTGTCTTGCTAATATATTACACATTTGGACAACGGGAAAGACATGAAAAAATGGTTGATTTTCACTTTGAATTTCATTCAGTCTTCAGCTTCTTTAAGAACCAACAACCCACACAGGCCAAGCAAGAGCCCCTTGGTTTCTCCCCTCACTGCTGGATGGGGATTGTCTGCCCATCTCCAGCAGACCTCAAGATCCAAAGGCGCTGCCAGTTCAGGGCTGTCTTTTGGACAGTGCTGACCTAACTCAGAACTCGATTGGGGAGGTAACATCCACATGTGGTATCAGCAGCACCCCAAGATTAAACAGTGCCTCAGCACTGTGATTTGAATGTTTTATATGAAAATAAAAGGAATGGCTTACTTTTAGCCAGAGTCTTAAACAGCCACAAAATAGTAGCAGGCTAAGACTGAACTGCCTTCAACTGCCACAAGTCAACCCAAAAACATTTTGTGCTTGCATGCATGGCCTTGTCCCCAGCTGAACAGTACTAAACACAGTCAAACCTCGTTTAGAGTTGAAAACTGTCAGCAGCTGGTTAAATGATGATGATTCTGGTTATCTACACAGATAATTCGTGCAGTCTTATCTCAATGTAATTTACATCCTTTTGTGTGTGCTTCACAGGATGGCATGAACTGTGAATGCTTGCTTTATTTATTGATACCATATGTTAATGCATAAAGGATGGCCAAACAAAGACTAATGAAGCTCATGAAATGTAATAAGGTGTTGGTTAGAGAGGATTTTTTGGCAACTTTCACAAAGAGTTTCTCATGCTTGAGGAAAGACTGAACTTGTCCCTTGGAAAAAAATAATCTACATATGCAGAGGCACAAGGCATATCACACTGCAAAATTTCCCCATAAAACACCCCTTGTGTTATAGGTACTGCAATAATCTCCAGAAGATGAACAAGAAGGTGCCAAAAATGAAAAAACAAGATGTTAGTCAATCTCTGTCACAGGGACTTCTCAAACCAAATGTGGTCAGGATTCCTCTTAAAGGTTTGTTTAGACTAAACAAGGAGTTCCCATTTTCCTCTAAAAAATGGGAACTTACTCTCAAGGCAGTAAGTATTTTCATGCTCTCATTAAACATGCAGCACAGTTTCTAAGCTTCAGGGCGGCAGACATATGTGAAATAAAAACAAGTTTTTGGAAATACTGAGTCATTCAAAATGCAAGTGCCATGAAATTTCAGTCAGCATCTCTTTCCATTCAATATACAAATTCACCAACTTAATGACAGCTCAGCACTGGAAATTGAAAATATTAAATTTTCACCACATATAAATTATGAAATAGGATTTCATTACAGGTGCATCATGTCAGCTTTCTCTTGGTGATATAAATGTTGATTACAAAAGAGTAGAGGAGGTCTAACTGTAGTCCCATAAAACACTCCTAAAATAATTCTTTATAGAAACTCAAACTTTACTCACCCCTAATCTAAATTTCAAACTCTGAAAATTCTGTTACAAATTCCTATCAATGGATGTGACCTTTACTGTCTTATAACACCCCTCATTCCCTGTCTTCTCCTTTCATTCAAGCTGAACTCTGCAGTGACATCTGCATCCCACTCAGAGAGGAGCTCAGAAAATCATGTACCTTAATTTGGGCTTTGAGAATCATCTTGCACAAGCCACGGGAGGTGTCTGAGTTTAGAAATGGACTCTACAACCAGCTCACTTATGCTGGAGTCCTTGTTCTTTACTCAGGGCCTTCTAAGGCACCCATCTTGTCTTTCCTTTCAGGCTGATTTTTAACTACAAGAAAGAGAACCAGGGAAGGACATAAAGCTGGGAAATGTGTTTGTATATTCAAGCTTTTGTGGTACTTCTGCACACTTGCTGCAGAAAATATCAGAAAGGCCCAGAAGATGGCAAACCATGAAAATTAAAGCTTTATTAAGATAAAATACTTCATTCATTCCATCATTAAAGTTTTCCTTGACATAAAATCCCTTGAGCTGAGAGCATAAACTTTTAAAGAGGCAAGACTTCTGCTGGATCAGATGGAAATCTTAACACATCCATCATATAATGCTGGAGCTTGCAATAACTTCCATGAGAACTGCACAATTTGATACCAACCCAAAATCAGGTCATTCTGAGGGCATATCAGATTGGATATACAGAAATCAACATTATTTTTTCACCCTAGGAATGTTTCAAAAACTGTAGTGTTTGTTTTAATCAGATCCAGTGTAACCCTTTGCCTCTATATATATAAAAAAATCTGATTAAATTCATTTTGCAGCCAACTACTCACAGGCAATGTCATGTTTTCTGTTTTCTACTTAACATAAAAATGAGTAAATTTGGAGAAAAAAATCAGGAATTTGTTTCTTCTGTGCTTCTTTTTTTATCTAAAGAAAGATTTGCTATATCTGTGGCAGGATGGTGAGACACTGATATTTCAATTTAACCCACCCTTCTGAAAGAAGGGCAAACTAATACAAATTCAGTATTTCAGTGATAGTATTTGTTTGCTGGGAACAGCCTGACAAAGTTTATAACACATAGCCAAAGCAATAGGTGGATGAAAACCCGTTATACATTTTGCAACTACATACACAGGCTTTATTATACTCATGACAGATACAGGCATCACTTTTGAAACAAGTAATTGGATGAGCTGTCCAGCATTTTATCCTTGACTCCAATCTAAAATTATGATAATGGCAAGTAATCCAAACTCTTCCTAGAAAAAACAAACTCAGAGATTGAGCTCTGGAAAACTACTAAAGTAAATCAGATATTAAACAAGTTTGTTGTAATTGCTTTAGCCTCCGTTGGATGAAAATATTTTCATTTCATGTAATAAATTCATAATACCAGAAGGGATTGATGTGAACTGGAATGTGAATTCCACTCAGTTCACTGTAAATGTGATTTGTTTTTAACTTAACAATTCTAGTTCCAAGTATTAGGGAAACAAGCTGTCAAGCAGTCATTGCAATTCAACGCTCAGTTTCTCCATCCCCATTCTCTGTATATCAAAATACAAAAGAGGTTGCCTTTCCTTCAGATTGAGTGTGGAATCAGTACCAAGGTAATCAGTGAGTGGTCAGGCACTTCATCCAGCAGACTGCATTTCACAAAGTTCTGGTGTAAAGAAGGAGGATACTGGTTACAGCAGCAATTTGGAGCACTGTGCAGCAGAACCTGGTGGTGCTTGCTCTGCCTCACATTTCCTCAGTCACATCACGGAACACTGAAGGCCAGACTGAAAGGACACTTGAGTGCAATGGCTCTTAACACTGCCATGCCTGACTTTCCAGTACCCACACACAAGAATTCCATAATGCTGAGTTAGATTACAGGGATAGGGGAATCCTTTGTGAATGGTTACTTCCACCCAAAGCAGACTGTGGGAAACCAGGAAATCCCTCTTGCTGCCTTGGATGGCCTGAGACCCTGGCAGGGGGCTCGGAGAGCTTGGAATGGAGCCAAAGATTCCTCTGCCCTTGATCTTGAGCCATGGAAACAGTTACCAACTTTATATGAGGAATTACAAACCAGGGAAAGTAGAATAAAATAAGTAGCTTATTATTAAGTTGAAAAATAGAATGTTAGGATTCATATGAGAAGTGTACAGGGGGGTCAAGATGGAGGAATCTGGGCGTGTACTGCCCTCCTTCCTTCTTCTTCATCGTCTCCATTTTCTTGATGATGTTGGCACTTGGGGATTGGTTTAAGGTAGAATTTCACTGTCTAACATAGGTGATAGGTATTGGAAATTAACTGTAAATAATGTCTACATAGTTTATAGTATAAAAAGACAACACAGACCCGGGGGTGGGCAGTGTGCCTTGGACTGACCTGCTGAGAGCATCGCGGCTGGGCAGAGAGAACGTGTTATAGATAAGAAATAATAAACAACCTTAAGAACGAAGGCAAAGCGACTCTGACTTCTTCTTAAACCATCTGGCTGTGAAAAGGACTCTCGAGGAATTCCCAGGCAAGGGGATTCGTGAGAGCAGACCAGTGCTCAGCCTGGTTTGATGCAGCTCCACAGATAGACAGAAACGTTAGATAAGCTCTTTCAAAAGGATCCCAGAGAAGAAACCTTCATACTGCAGTGTAAAGTGCAAATATGGCAGAGCCATACATGGCTGTGGCCACTGCACCAACCGTGTGACTTCTTATATTTCACTAAGGCAAACTTCAGGCAAATCTGCTCCTACTTAGAAGATTTTTCATGTGATGGTTTAACAGTTAACATGGTGGTGATGTTGGGTGTATGGTTGGATTTGATGACTTTAAAGATCTTTTTCAGCCTTAGCAGTTCTATAATTATATGACATATGAGATGTTATATAAAATAAGCAAGGACCTGTGTGGATGATTGACTTTTTGCTTCAATGTAAACTTGGTTGGCATGGTAGGACTCTAAGAGCCTCACAGGACCAGCTGGCAAAGGCATGGCACACAGTTAATGGAACACATATGTTTCTAGATTGGGTCTTCTTGACTGTATAATCACAATTTAGATTTCCACAGGGTGTACTGCACTCACCAGAGCTTCCATTTCAACAGAGCTTACATCTGTGGGATACAAAGGAGAGCTTCAGAAACTTATTTGTAAGTTTTTAAGAAACTTACTTGCTTGTAAGAACACTGATTTGCTGTTCCAGACTGATCACTTTTCAGTCTGATTTTGGTTCCTACAAAACATTGGATTTAAAGTCCTAAATCTCTAGACATGTGTGTGTGTGTGTGTGTGTGTGTACATACACATGCAGATCATGTATTCAGCTTGTGGAGGCAGGCTGTGCTCAGTGTATTCAGATATCTGACACCCTTGTTTACAAATAAAGCAATATAATTTTTGAGACAAATGAAACATGCAGAAGATTTAGGGAAAGGAAGTGGAAGGTTTCACACCATGTGGATCTGTGGTGAGAATGTTCACTTTGAAAAGAGAGGAACATGGTCCTCCTAGACGTGACACTGCTGCCAAAACTGTTAACATTTGACAGTGAACAAAGGACAAAATCCTCACCTAACCTGGGTAGTTGGGAGAGTCCCATCTTCCAGATGAGAAATTCTTAATGTATTCTTAATACATACAAGTTTGTATGATTGAAGGGAAGAATGAAATTTTAGCAAATCAGTTACATGCCTTAGGTGAGCCCAGAGGGTATTGTACAGGGTATCAAAAAAGTCTAGTGGGAGAATTGTATAATCTGTCTTTTGGAAAGGACATCTGAGTCCGTGGATGAGACCATCCACACCAGGGTGAGTTTGCAGAAACTCTGCAGTCATGATGAGGCACTTAGTGGAAAATGCCTGTAGCTCTTTGCTAGGGTTGAAAAAGAAAAAAATCAAACCCACAAAATGGGGCCAATTTTAACTCACACCTCCAAAAGATACTAAATCACCTCAAAAAGAATGTAAGGATTTGACCCATTCAATTTTAAAAAGAAAGACATGGAACAAAAAAATTCCTTAAGATTCCTTTTGTAAAAGTAGGAGAAATATCTGCAAGCTAGCAATGAGGAGCAGTCTCCTACATAAATTGGTGAAAGGTTAATTTCAAGTCATTTACAGCAAGACAAGACAATGTGGTAGGGAATAAATTACTTGACACAAAGTAAGAGAGAGAGTTAGACAAATAACTTAGGAGGGCTTTTTCATCTCTGATTTCTTTGTTTCTACAAAGATTAGGAAAACTAGCAGATTAACCCCTGCAACAAACTACAGAAATGCAAAGAGAGAGAAGTATGACCCTGAAATAGACAACAAATATGGAGGTCAGAAAATCTGTGTAACAATTTCTTACTGAGACAGAAATGATAGGACAGTAGCTTACTAGGTTAGACTGATGTGGGTACAGTGGATGATGAGGATATTTCAATGAGGTACTTTGTGAGACAGATCCTTCTAACTCTCAGGATGGTTACAAGGCATGTGAGACATTCAGGGTGATGGTTGGTGGCAAATTAATTGACATTTTGCCAATGAAATATGATGTATCCCATGTTCTGTGGGTTATAATGGTCCTACACAAATTAGTTGTACACAAATACATAAATGAATATCTGTCTTACCAGTTCAAGGAAATATTTTCTGTACTGGCTCAGGGTGGTACCTTTCCCATCTGCCAGTCATCTTACCTGACAAGCCAAGGACAATGAAATGTTAAAAAAATGCTGATAAGGTCAAGGTTTGTAATAGTATTTGTTTGATTCTAATAGTACCAGTATTAACTTTCCATATTGTTTTCTACATACATAAATATGCTTCCTAATTATTTCAGTTAGTTAATCTAGTGTTATAAGAGACATTGAGGTAACAATTCTAGAAATACAGAAATCACATGAATGGCATCCGTTTTAGAGTGAACAGAAATCACTTCTCTCCTTCAAGAGGGTGTAGAGAGTAGCTTCTATTATATAACTAGCTTAACAGCTACTTCAAGATCAGACAAATGAATTCTATATATGCACTTTTTCATTTATGCCAAAATATACACAAATAAAGCATGTTTAACAAGTGCATATGCTCAGAGACCTGGAAAATAACAATCTTTTGAGTCTGGGCAAATTTTTAATAGATCACTGAACATGTCCTCATGTCAATTATGTTCAATGTCAACATGCTGGATTCAGATAAGGATTCACAGCTCTGGTGTTTCTGAAAATACAACAAAAAGTCAAGTCCTGATATGTGTAAGCATGGTACACACTAGATGAGATGAATTAGCTACCAGCTGCAAAGATTAGGGTGCAGCTTTGACACAGGCTCAGATGTCAGCAGCAGGGTTTGGTGGGGAGCTGCACATTTTAAGGTGATGGCTTACATCTGGGGAGCAGAATCTCTAATAAAGAGTGAACTCCTCCCTGCTCCTGTCCCAGTCTGAAAAAGATAGAAATGGAAGATCATTCGCATACAGAAGAGTCTTTGAAAAACATGCTGCGATCTTACCCTTTGAATTGAAAGATTTCCTGTTCAAATTGTGCTTGCTGGATACTGTAGCTGAGTTGTGCATGTTAGTCACCTTACATTACACATCATTTTAAAAAAGCCATGACCCTGATCCAGTTTGTCACAGGTGGTGCATATTTGGCCATGTCCCATGCCTAATTCTGGAAGAATTTACAACAGATTAACTTGTCTAACACTTATGATCTAAAAAAGTAAAAACCAGTGATTTATGAAATGCTTCATTCAAATTTAATTGCAATCACTGTGAAATACACCATGAATTAATTCAAGCACAGCTGCACTTCTAGTTACTCTGCTTTAGACCACTGGAAAACCTAATACCTGTTTTGTGCTTTCACACAACCTGTATGTATAAGTGGGACAGATTAGACAAAGAATAGATTTTCCCAATATGTGAAAGAAGGGCATTTCTTCCCATAGATCTTTCTCAAAGTCAGTGAATGTGGGGGAGAGAGCACATGTGGGAAGAACAATTCAGTTAAAAGGTAGTGAGAAGAGGAAATGAAACAGCACTAAGTTCATTTTTGTACCAATACCAGCAGCATCTCTGTGCTCCTCCCATGTCACCCTGACCTTGCTTCCTCTGGGCATACACATTCCTTTTTTGTCTTATTTCCAATAGAAGATTCCTGTTTAGCCAAGCTGGTCTTCTGTCTCATCCACTTGAATTCCAACATTTGGGAATTGCCTGTTCCTGGGCCTTTAAGGAGGCATTGTTTAAAAAATGACCAGCACTGATGGACCTCAGCACCTCCAAAAGTATTTTCCCAGGGGACCTCACTCACTAGTTTCCTGAGCAGCCTGAAGTCTGCTCTCCTCACGTTCAGGATGGAAGTTTTATTGGCACTTTTCCTCCTGTCAACCAAAATATTAAACTCAATTGCTTTGTGGTCACCATGGCCAAGATGGCCACCAATCTCCTCTTTTATTCATGAGATCCTCTCTGTTAACAAGCAACGAATCAAGGATCCCAACTTTCCTAGCTGGGACTCTTACTACCCGTATCGTGAAGAATTCATCAGCTGTTTTGGGAATCTTCTGGCCCTGTTTGTGCCAGCAGTATGGTGTTCCCACTTAACATCTGGCAAGTTGAAGTCTCCCATAAGAGCATGGGCAGTTGATTTGGAGGGGCCCCTAGCTCCTCAAATAATTCCTCAGTGTCATTGTCGTGGCTAGGTGATCTATAGTGATATAGTCCCACTGCCTATCACTGGTCAGCCTGGTTTTCTCCTGGTAGAGATGGTGACCAGCTTCCAAGCCCCTGTTCAACAGACCCTTGAGTAGCTACTTGACAGGATTCCAGGTGCACCTTGCTCTCCACTACAACGAAAGTTTGAGACTCTTGAGACTGTGGAGTGTCTGAGAACAACCTGCCAATCTCTTGCTCATTTGCTTGAATTTTCTATTCACTTCCTCCTGTAGCTCCTTCACCTGGTGATACAGCTCATTCTTTTAGAAAAACAACTTCACCAACTCCACTGACTAAACACCCACACTGTTAAACAGGTCTTGAGCAGCTATGAACTTTCTAACAGTAACTTCCTATGACATTATAATTTTATCTAATGGACCAAGCAGCACACAATCAATCCACAGTTCTTCCCTAGTGTCAGCACTGATAAACTGTGGTGAGGTCTCCTCTGTCTCCCTTTTGGTCCTGGGTGCTTCCACCTCTAGGGCACAAGGGTTATTAAAAAAAACTGTTGAGTCAAATCTCAGCAAATGACTAGCATATTGATATTCCATAAAGAACAAATGGGTGAAATGTCCAAAATGTTAGATACTATTTATTATTTTTATTACACATCCACCATCACAGGATACTATTTTTTAATAGTCCTAATTTACTCAGGCGAGGGACAAGCAGGATTTACTTAGATACTCAGTTTGTCCCTACCACATCTCCCCTAAAAACAATTTACTGAATGTTAATTTCAAGTGACTTGCAAGAGAGAGGTAAATTAAATACCACCTTAATGGTAGGAAAATTTTCATATGGCCACTGTGTACCTTAGCAATGAATGCACACTTTCATAAGTAGAGAGGCTGACACTTTTAAATCTAAATTTAGAGAGGTAGTGTACTTCTCTTACAAAGTATGAGTTGATTTCTACTCTGAAAACAGACAGTTCTCAGGAATAAATATCTATCTCTATCCACCATTACTAATTTTTAAGGGTATTGCTGCTGTTTTCATGGAGGTAAAGAGGATCTGACCTCTGTTGATCTCTGTGGTCCACTTTGAAGTGCATTGGTGGCCAGTTATTACTGTTTACATGTATTTATATGGTATGAGGGCTAAAGGAAAGTGAGTCCTTTTAGTGCTAGGTCCTGTACAAATAAAAGTGAAGGGTGGTCCAAGGAAGAGCCTACAGCCCAGGAATGGCATCAGAATCTGATGTTCTGTACAGTTCCTAAAAAGAGAAAATAAACTAATAATATTATTCTAACAGGAGAACCATGCATATATATTTTAGCTATTTACAGACTAATTTCAGCAACAGTGAAGGAATAGTTTCAAAGGCAAAAAGGTCAGGTAGAAACCCTGCCATGGAGGAAAGCCTATGTAAGTCATGTGCCAAATTTCTTTCTTATCTTGAATTTTTTTTCTGCACAGCTCTACAGGAGTAGTATTGCTTCCCCAGGAGAACTGCCACATCTGAAATGAAATGTTGATACTGTTTAGCACTTGAGCCATCATACACATTATGCATGAACAAAAAGTTAGCAATAGAAGGCAATTAAAACTACAAAAAGATTTGAATTGGCAGAAAATAATTAATCCTGGAGTCACATGTTGGAAACAGCACTTCTTTTCTCTGCCAGTACTGGCTGTTTTCCCAAATTTTATTTACATAGCAATTTGTCCGGGCTACTTTCAAAAGCTCCAAATTATCAGAACTTTTAGCTCTTTTCAGAAGCCCTAAAACCTGCTCAAGATTACCCCAAATTTTAGAATTGCTCCCTACATCATTTAACAATGCCTGCCTCAATCTCAAGAATGTCTTCCCACCTTTGGAGAAAAATCTTGTGGACTTACCTCCTTTCATATAAGAGAGATCCCTCACCCTTTTTCCTCAGAGACCATTTGATGAAGTTAGGACAAATGGGCACAGGATCCAGCAGGGCAGGGATGTCTTCCATAATCACTCAGGCCATTTCCATGGGTGACAGAGGATGGGCATCCTGGACTCATCCCAGAGCAGAGAAATGTGCAGCTCCTCTGGGCCTTCCTGGAACATTTCACTTTCCTGGAAGATGGACTTGCAGAAGACACTTTCAAACCCTTCCTAAGCACCTGGTCTGCATCTTTGGATAGCTAAATGCCTTCAGAAAGTAATTAGATCTGTAAGTGTCCCTGTGTTCACCCCAACTGACTTCAGCTCTAATCAACAGGGAGAGAAGCACAGCCAGAAAACAACAGATCCCATCCAAATAAATATCTAGATTATCATGAAGAAAAGCCTGTGAACTTCCATATATAGTCTGGAAAAAGTGCTAAGCTTTGAAGACTGATTTTCAGGTGTCTGGATCCAATTAAGGTGCCCCCATCTCAGCTCCCCACCAGTAAAATAGAGATAACCCTCTATCCAACCTGGGATATGTGAAGAAAACTCCGTTCATATAATGCAATACAGCAGCACATAAAATAATATAGTGTAAAACAATAATAATATGTTGCTATGTGACTGTGTTGATGCAGGGTCATACATACAAATAATGGTCCAAACAGAAGATCAGCAGCCCCTGCAGCTGCTACAGAAACATTTTCTGTAATGCTGTTACTCACCACAATGTGCACAGGAGCCTGACAAAACATAGAACTCTTAAATGCCTCATCCATGTCAAAACCATCATCCCTCCAGTGTCTGTTTTCATTTCATTACAAGACAGTCAGCACAGATATGTCAGCTGTCAGAGGATCTCAGTAGAGTCTTCAATATGCAGGCATCAGTATCTCGGGCTGGCAGTCCCTCAAACGTGGCTGTCCTCTGTAAAATGGGATCCATTAAGTGAGCTGTCCAAGTGGTCTGGAACACATTAAAGTAAAAGGAAACAATGCTGTACAATGAATTTTTATCCACTGAAATGTGTTACAGTGCTTATCAGGTATTTGTGTAAGCTGGCTCTATGGTAATATCAAGCTGATAACAATTTGCAGCTCCATTAACTGCTGTTAGGCAGCAGGAAAAGGAGAAACCGCTAAAAAAAGCAGCCCCACAGGGACAAGGAATTCCTGGTTTAAAAAGGCAATTTACATGTTAAGTGAATTGCTTCTGTTGAGCAGGTAAAATGACTGCTCTGGATATTGAAGCCTTCTTTTTACTCATTACTTTACCTGTAGGAGCACTGGCAAAACAGGGCAACGTTCCTCTCTTTTCCATTCTAAGGGAGCAACTTACTGTGACTTACACTTAAAAACTCTTGTTTATTTGTTTCCCAGGACTGTTCCTTTGTGTCTGAAAAGAGGGAAATTTTGTAAGCAGTCCCTACTTCAAAGAGTTTAAAATTCAAGCTTATACAGAGCACAGTGAGAGATCACATCTAACAATGAGGTGTAAGTGGAAAAGGAAAGAATAAAGTCATATATACCAAAGGATAAATGCCTTCACAGTGTAATTCAATCATGCTTTTGGCTGGTTATCACAGACAACAAGCATTGGAACTAAAATAAGGGCCTTATGATAAAGCCTTGTTAAAATCCTTTCTTGAAAACCTGATAGCAAAATATAGTCCTGAATGAGTGAGCTGTATAAAGAGAAGGACTGGAAAAGCACAGATGTTTGTCTTCTGCAGGAGTAGAATATGGAACAACAAAAATATGGATTAAACACAAGAATGAACATAAAGATACCACGTAACCTTTCATGTGGATGAGTCAGCTTTAACAACATTGCTGTCCAGATGATAACAGAAAGATCCATTTACATGAGTAGGGTAATCCTTGGCTGTAGGGTTACACAAAAGAGCAGTTCCCAACAGAAGGTAGATTTCAGCCCATTTTTCTATATTTGCCTGAGATATGGCAGACCTGGTTTCAAATCCTAGGTCTCAAGAGATAGATATCAAGGTCTTCACTTGGCCATGAAGGTCCTGAGGGATCTTTCTGAATGGAAATGGGAATTCACATGGGAAACATTTTTCCCGTGGGACTATGCAGGTCTTGATTGTCACCATTATCACTATGGAAAGAGTAGAAGGTGGCAAAATATACTAAGCTAGTTAAAAAGATTGGTGAAGAAGTATGGAAGGCTGAAGCAAGACTGCATGCAAGGGGTGAGAGATTATGCTGAAAACATCCTGTTTTCTGGGGAAATTTAGGCGAGTTTGTTCACACCAATTGTAAAGAAGCAGTGCTGGATAGCCAATGCTCATTCCCTTCACCTGACTCATATGACTGTTCACACACCTTCAGATCAGTATTAAGGGTGAGGCAGGTACTGAATGACACATGGATGAAGCCCAGATGCTGGCACAGCTGTTATCAAATATTCCTGGCTTCTCATCCTCACTGTTGCCTTACAGGTCTTGATAAATCATAAAGGCTTTTGAACAGCCAAACTAAGACATGAAGCCCCAGCATGTGTCTCCATCAGTTGCCAGTATTGGATATTTAGCACACACTAAAAAGACAATTTAAGGATATAATGATATTACCCCAAAATATTCATCAGACTTCAATTATTTACAGTTCATGAACTTTCTGAGTCAAAGGCAGCACCTCTGTACTGACTATGCCTTGGATTTTTCTGCCATGAATTTGTTCAAACACCTTTTGAACACGTATTTTTTTCTACTTACAGTGTTCTGCAGCACAGTCTTAACATCACTTTATTTAGAGAAATACTTTTTTTTTTATCAATCATAGACTCACTAAGGTCAGAAAAGGCCTTTAAGACCATCAAGTTTATCCATCAACACAGTACCACCTCTGTGCTCACTACTAAAATGGCATGTCTTCATGCCATTATCTGCATGTTTTGGGGACATTTCCATAGTTTTTGAACACCTTATTTTGGATCAGGCTTCTACAAGTTTCACTTGATACCTTCTATTGATTGTCTTACGGGAGGTAATTTCATATTGCCATTCTTCACATCTCATGATTTTATAGACTTCTCTGGGAGTTTTTCAAGCTGATGAATCTTAGTCTGCTTATTTGTTTCTTCTAGAGCAGAATATTCCTATATTTTACTATCTTTGATGATTTCTGACACCCTTTTTGTACCCTTTTGTTTTATCTAGTGAAATAAGGTGAAGGAATAAGAAATTATATTGTGTATTCTAGATGAGCACACATCATGGGTTTGTACAGAGGCATAACAGTGTGTGTTTCGTTTCTTTATCCATGCAAAATAATCCTTAGACTTGATTTGCTTGTTTGACTTCTGCTAAGAATATGTAAAAGTGGTTGTAATAACTCCAAAATCTCATTTTTCCATGGCAATAGCAATTTAAAGTTCATCACTGGATGCATAAATACAAGATTGTTTTTCTCTTGTGCATCACTTTACATTACATGGAATTTCATCTATCATTTCATCATCCAATAATTTAGCACCACGAGGTCCTTCTGTAACTCTTTGTAGCTGCTTTTATCAGCAACTTGTCACTTTTGAGGTCCTTACTGAATATACAGGACAGGATGAGCCCTAACATAAGCCCTACCCAGAGCAAACAACCCAAGGCCCTTGATTAGCTGTAAGTGACACCAGAATCACACAGAATCACAGAGCAGTCGGGGTTGGCAGGGACATCTGAAGATCACCAAGTGCAACCCCCATGCTAAAACAAGCTCACCTAGAGCAAGTGACTGTAAATGTACACTTATATTTGAAGAAATATATCATCAAATTTCCACACCACTAAAAGGTCTCAAAGTAAGCATATTTCCATTCTCACAGCAATAGCACAGCCTTGGAAATCCCCTGGATAACTCTTAAAATTACGTATTTGACTGTAGACAGAAAATATTTCTGTCAAATAAGGTATAAAATTGTTCATGTTTACCTAATAGATGCATTTCTCCAGCTCGGAGCATTAGAGCACTATATGGATGTGCTCTGAATCCATTCAAACTTCCTATTTCCATGTTCTATAGTAGATTCTTCCTAGTTGATTCTGTGTGATTCCAGGTACCCTGTTCAGAGTCACCAGGCTTTTTCCTGGTTAAATATTTATGATTTAACAACGTGTAGCCAGATTTACCTGTATCCTCATCCATTTCTATGATACTGCACTCTTCACAATCAAACTGGATTTGGAAGTGATCCTTGTCATAAGGGGCAAAACCTGCACTAAGCATCACTAACTCTAATACTCCTAATAAAATTTAATATGGAAAGAGGAAATATTTTCCATCTGACTGTTAAAATCAAGTGATCAAGAGTCACTATGGCACATGGCCCTTGCCCTTTAACAAGTCACAGTTTTCAATTATTTCAGAAGTCATTCAAGCATGAAAAAGCAGACAAATTTTTATTCCCACTTCATTTGATGTTATGTAATGCTATTTTTCAATGTACCTCAGCCAGTATTCTTCTAGCTTCAGTTAAAATGTATTAGAATCACATTTTTCTTACAAAAATGACTCACTATACACACCAAGCCTGAAACATGTTGGATGGTTGTTAAAAGGGCAGAAGCCACAAAGTATTGCAGTCTTAAGTATTCTGGGGAATTTCAAAACCCTTTCAACATCTAAGGCAGTCCCTGTTCAGGAATAATTGTCCCAAAGTTAGTTGATGGATGAATAAATTAATAAATGAATGATGAATGCAAGGTCCCTTGTAGATCTCGTGTGTGAACAAAGATCAGTGTCCAGAACCAAAGCAAGAGGGCTCTGTGTCTGTCCTGTCACCATGTGTTAGCAAGAACACAGGGCCCAAGAGAGTTTAGCTTTTTATCCATCTGTTAACCCCAAGTATGCTGACATTTGGAACACCAAGACACAACATAATTTAACCTAACAGCTTATTCAATGAAAATAAAACATCAAAATGAGGCTCTGAGGATAATATGATGGTAACAGAGATGTTCTTCAGAAATGGACTGAGACCACTCAAACAGAACATCCATGTTCAGAGCAAGGCAAAAGTGTATGCTCAAACTAATTTAAATACCTTCTCAATTAGGCTATTATCTATAAATAATTTCTTATTTTAGACCTATAATAGGTAATTTACCAAATATAAGGCATTAGGATGATCTCTTGACACAGGTCAATTAGCCTCCGCTATTTAAAGTCAATATTCAAAGGTTTCCTAGTGTAAAGCTTAATCTAAACCAATTCCATATACATTCTTTTAACTGCAAAACTTATTTTTGAAGATTAGCTATCCACACAAATCTCAAAGTGTCCCATCCTATCTTACAGTGATTAGCCTCCCATGCGCCTGCAGCGAAGGAAAAAAAAAATCTTTGCAAACTACAGAAAAGCAACTGTCTCCACTACATGGCACATGGTAAGAAGTATCATGCACATCAAATATCACTAGTAACACATGACAAGGTGTCCCACCTAGGAGTTCTCACTGAAAAGAAGTCTATATTGATGGTTTCCAAAATGTGATCTATGAGCAACAGGTGGTTCATCAGTTGTTAGTGATCCACACCTGGCCTGTGAAGCCATTCTGAGGAGCAGATGAGTTCATGACAGTCTGCAGAGCTTCTCACAGACCCACAGAGTGTTATAAGTGCTGCCCTGCACCATTGAAGCCTCATGTTTTAAAAGAAAATTATGTTTTCTCCAGGTAACAGAAGGCTTGCTGATACAAATACATAAAAGGCTATATAAAACAAGCAGGCAGCCAACTGTTCTTTATCTGGTTGGTCAGAGATAAAAAAATTGTGGAAAACTAAGACTAAATATCAAAGAAAATTTTCTCTTGCCAAAGTTAATACAGGAATAAGCTGCCTGGGAAAAATGTAGACTCTCCAAAACTTTAGTCATTCATCACAGACAGAGTAATATCTTTCAGAAATTATAAAGTTTTGGCTGACCTTGACACTAAGGACAAGATTAAGACTAGGAAAGATCTCAAGATATCTTACATCTCTGTCCACATCTTTTGACAGTTAAAAAAAAATACCATCCAACTACTAAATCTTTCAAATAATGTCCTTCCCTTTCTATGAAAGAGGATCTTCACCTGTGTTAGGGCAATACCAGACATTGCTAGGTGGATGGTGAGTGAATTGAGTGAATTGACAACCCTGTGGAGAAACTCGTGGGGGTACCTGAACATGACCAGCAAAGTGCTCTGTGCAGCCCAGACAGCCAAACCTGTTCTGGCTGCAGCAAAAGCAGTGTGGCCAGCAGGGCCAGGAGGTGACTTTCTCCCTCTGTCCTGCTCTTGTGAAACTCCACCTGCAGTGCTGCCTCCAGCTCGTGATGCTCAATATAAGTGAGACATGGAGCTGTTGGAGCAGATCCAGAGGGCTTCAAAGATTTTCAGGGAGTTGGAGCACGTTCCCTGTGAGGACAGACTGAGAGTGCTGAGGTTGTTCAGCCTAGAGAAGGTTCTGGGGAGATGTTACAGCACCTTCCAGTACCTGAAGGGGGCTAAAAGAAAGATGGAGAGGGACTTTTTCAAAGGGCATGTAGTGACAGGACAAGGGGAAATGGCTTCAGACAAAACAGGGTAGATATAGATTTAGGTTAGTCCACAGCAGGGGAGTTGGAACTAGATGATTTTAAGGCCCCTTCTAACCCAGGCCATTCTATGATTCTATAATATTAGGAAGGTATTCTTTACTGAGAGGGTGGTGAGGCACTGGAACAGGTGTCCCAGAGGGGTTCTGGATGCCTGATCCCTGGAAGCGTTCAAGGCCAGGCTAGACAGGGCTCTGAGAAACCTGGAGTAGTGGAAGGTGTCCCTACCCATGGTGGGCCAGGGGTTGGAACTAGGTGATTTTTAAGGTTCCTTCCAACCCAAACCAGTCTATGATTCCATGCTTCTCTGTTTCTTGACATTTTTGTAATCCTGAGAATGGACAGAATTTAACGGAATAAATAAATTTGTTGCATTTCAGAAGGTCCCAATATTTATTTGCTTCTGACATTTGCCTAGACTCCAAATCCCATCAGTGCTAATCCACACTCATTTAATAACTAACAGCTGTACTTCTTGCCAAATAACATTCTCTGAGCCTTTTTTTCCCTTCTGTTGGAAGCAGGGCACCCAAAATGAGCAGCAGAATTTAGAGTCATTCACTACCCCATCAAAGGACACAGATTATTCAAAATAAGGAATATGCCTTTCTGCAGAGGGAAGATAACCTTCACTGATATCCTGAGCATTTGCCTACCCCAGAAGAGAGCTTTCCCAAGCACTGCATTTGTGCTAATACCATGCACATCTTTCAGCCTTCATCCCTATCTATGACTGCAGAATTGCAGACAAAGCTGCAGAACCAGACTTCTTTCCATGGTGAGTTAATTGAGGAGGAAAGGACTCATTAGAGTTCAATTTTTGAACTCACACTCAGGATTAGAGAGTTTCCAAGTGAATCCTTGCAAGCAGCCAGTCTCTGACAGCAATTAAATGGAGAGTTTTGACTGAGTAAACAGCAAGGAAGATTTCTGATGTGCCATAAAATTGGAACACTGAGATAGAACACACTGGCTGGGAGGACTAAAGGGGAGAGAGATGCAACCAAGAAGTCTGCAGTCATTTCTCTGATATGTGATGAAAAAAGTGTATATACACACACACAAATGCACTTATATGTCGCCCTGAATTTTTCAAGTTTTCTAAAGCCTTCTGATGTTTGCATTTTTGCACAAAACTTTCCCACAAACTTTATGTAAATAATTTATTGTTTTCATTCTTTTATAGGGGATGATGATGGACTGTTGGGTTGACCAGTGACATTGAGGAAGTAGCACTGTAACCCTCCAATGACACTGGCAGTTTAGGAAGCTATAAATATGGGGTCAGATTTTTTAATAAAGAGTTTTTTTGTTTACCTTGAACAGAAGTGCTCCACATCATTTGTGTTGTGTCCTATGGTGACACTTACACATACACATAATATATAAATATATTTAGACTTATAAACACATGCATTCATATCTATATATCCATATATGTATATATACATGTGTACATATCCACTCATTTATATATACACACATCTACGACATGAGTGTGTAAAGACATATACATTATAATTAATGCTTCTTCCAGAACATAATTAATGCTTCTTCCAGAACATAATTACTTTGCATTGCATGATAGTGATGCTTCATGATTGCTACATGCAGACTGATAGAGCAAGGTGTGTTGTCCCTCACTTCAGGCATCTGCATGAGTGTAGACCTAGTTCCAGACATTATTCACCATAGCTGTGAGTTGCAGAGTCAAAAATGATTGATGATGACAGCAGCACAGAGCCTTGTATATGCTTAGCCTCATTCTACATTTTCCACACCTTCCCAAATTAGAGGAGAAAGAGCTGGAAGTAGATGGGGACCTATCACAGCAGGCAGGATGTGGCTACAGACTCTGGAGATTCTTGGCTGAAGTGGAGCCCAGAGGAAGTCCTGGATTTAAATCCATGAATTACAAAAACTGAAGTTTGTTTCAGTTTGACCATGATACAGCTGAGTCTCATCTGCAGCTCTGAAACTCTTGCAGGAAAAGAATAGATTTCCTTGAATCTTGCATCTGCTTGGATGCGTCACCCAGTGGGGGTTTCAAAATGATTTAATGGGATTTTTGACATTACACAACAGACCAGAACCTTGTTGTGATGGACACTGATTTCTCTGTACTTCTTAAAGTAGCATGATCCCAAGATCAGAACTAAAAAAAAATTAAAAAAAAAAAAAAAAAAAAAAAAAAAAAAGTTGTACATATACCATAAAGCATACTCGGTTATCTAGACAGAAATTTTCAGTTGTCAGAACCCACAGTCAGTTGTAAAGTACAGATTGATTCATGATCTGAACTCTTACAAGCAAATACATTTATAAGTCAGTAGCACAATTTGCACAAGGCTTATAATTTATGTTACATGCTGTTTATTTACAACAATATAAAATTAATACAAAATTCAAAATTAATACAAAAATTCAAAAATTACAAAGTGATTCCAATGTACTGCACTCCAGGCTTCCAGGAGTATATTCATATGCTCCCATATCCATGCTACAATGATGTCATAGGCAGTTTGTGATTTTAAAAAGGCTGATATATTACTCAGAAGGGCTAAATGTGTGGTGTTGTAACAAAAAAAAGAAAGGAAATTCCCAAGGCAAGAGTGGCAAACTTTCCCAAAGCTAGGTGAATTTTAGGCTCTAGTGCCAGTAGCAGGACTGCCAATTCCAGACCAAGGATTAAAGGGAGCCTTTGCCTTTCCAGAAACCTGAAACAATCTGGCTATAGCCAAGTGAGTCATTTTTGTCCATTTCCATGGTTACAAGAAGATAACACACACACACTCTGTCAGATCATTTCTGGCAATAGGGAATATCTCCCTAGAAGTTCATCTCCTTTCCCCTGCACAGACAGGAGGAATTAAAGGGAAAATCCAGGGTGTGCAAGGGGCCCATCACAGAGCAGTGCAGTGAGGAGGAGCTGTGCTTCCAGAGTGTGGTTATCTCAAGCATGGCTGTCTTCCTGAGTGGGCTCTGGGAACACAGAAGATGAGGAGAGAGCAGACTGGCCAGAGCCTTGAAGATCTAAAACTACCAAGGCTTGTACATAGGAGAGGAAGATTTTTCCCAAGATGGGAGACATCCATTCTTTTGGGAAGGGGTAACAAACAAAGCTCAAGCAAACAATAGAGCTGCTTTTGCTTACAGTCTGCAGTTCCTATGGGAACCAAACAAGGTCCCTGTGCAACTCTACCTACTGTCAAAAGGGCAGCACTGGACATCCTTACATCACCAAGGTCAGGCTGAGGATTTAGCCCATGCCTGTATGTCCTGTCTTTACCATATTCATAATTTTTTACATTCTCTTGGGATGTTTCCAGGGAGCTTGGTCTATTTGAGAGATATTTAAGGACAAAGCCTTGCAGATTCTCCTCAGTTCTTGCCTTCTGTCTTCTTAGGCTGGGGAGATATTTGTTCCTTACCCTACGAGGATTCACATTCTCTTGTTTAGCTATCCACCACATTTTCCTAGCAATGAGGGAAAGATTCTACAAACAAACCCAAAACAAAAACAAAACAAAACAAAACAAAAACAAACCCAACAGAACAGGTCCTGAAAGCTTCAGTTTAAATACATTCTGGAATACTCAAAAATTAATTAGGAAAGAATGGGGTGTTTAATAAGAATTAAAAAGAGTTCAGATTATTTTAAATATTTTTTCCTAAATCAGAGTTTATATTATTTGTTTCCAGGCTTGTTTTATTTGTTTCCACCTTTCCTTTCTGAAAGGTGAATCACAAAATTCAGGTCTACCTTCGCAAGACTCCTACACAATTCTCCAAGTGGGAAAGGAGCTTCTGTCTTCCTCATGGGAACTGCAAAACCACCAGAAACTCACCTCACTCTTTGGCTTCCTCAGGCTCCTGGTGTGTGTGGCCAGTTCCTCATTCCTGGGCCCTAACAGCATTTTGGACTACGGTTTTCCAACACACCAGAACATCAGAATGAAGAAACAGAAGAGGAAAGCATCATTTCTGTGCCTGATTTAGGAAGTGGTGCCTGCTTTGAACCCCACCTGCCCCAACAAGCCTCTCCATTTCCAAATCCTTTAATGAAGTCTGTTGATTTTTTTTTTCTTCAGATGTTGCTTCAGACATGGAATTACTCAGCTTGGGTGAATTCTCAAGCCCTCCAGCCTCTGCAAAGCTGAGTATTTCTTGAATGAAAGACTTCCCAAAAGTGGTAAAAAAAAATTTCCACTTCCACCAAACAAAACCTAATTAGTGACGCAACATAAATTCTGTCTTCTTCTCAATCTTTGACTTCGCAATCTTAATTATGCAGGTTTCCTCTTATTCTAAATATATTGAAGAGAGTTCTCATGTGATTAAGTGTAGAAAAAGATTAAAGAAATCCCCTGATAAATCATTGCACAGAATCTTACCACACATCCCTGTGTCAGTATAACTGGGTTCAGGGGACAGCTCTTCATCTCTCTTTTTACATACAGGAAATTCACATTTTTTGCTTTCAGAAACAAAGTACTAAACATTTAAGAAGATATTGTTACTTGCTGGCCAAATCTCTTTGATTGCCAGAAATAAAGTAGACAGTAAGATTTTGTAGAAGCAAGTCTGGCTGAAGTTTCTTTAACTTCACCTCAGTGTGAATTATTGCTTCCTGTTAGGCAGAATTATCTTTTACTGTATTTTTTCAGCCTGGTCTTCATTGGGAAAAATGTTGCCAAAAGATACAGCTCAAGTTGTATCACAGTCTCAAATAATGAAACAAGAAGTGAAAATATTAATACTGCAGAATCAAAGCAAGAAATGCTTAAGGTCATTTTATTTCTCTTTCTTGTTATTCTCCCTTTATATGTTCATGCATATATGCACATAGATACAGATATATCCTTAGCTGTGTCTATCTACACATGTACATGCATACACACAACATTTTTCCATCTCTGCATGTCTGTACTTTGTGTTGTGTGTATGATAAAGCAATCAGTGAACAAATGAACAACAGCAATATCTGACTGTCTAACCAGTGTTCAGGAGACTTAAATCACAAACTCTGCATATTTGTCCAAACTAAAATAGTAGCAGCACAAACATGGCAATTAACAATGAAGAAAGTTATAATCCTTAACAGTTCACAATCTCTCTGTCAGCTGGTGGTGCTCTGCTGTCTGCTGGGTGATTTGCTCTTTCCATATTCCCTTCCTGCACCCCTCCAGCTGAACACGTGGTGGAGAGGAGTGTGCTTCTAGGGAAAGCAGACAGCACCAGAAGGAGGATCCCAAGTACTGAGCACACAGGCAGCACCAAGAACACCATTCCACTGAGCCTCACTTTGCTGCCAGCAATCAGGGAAGCACATGAATGAGCAGAGCAGCACTGGCAGGAGGGTCAGAGTAAGAATGGAGGTGTCAGAAAACAGAGAGGAAAAGCTTGCAAAGAAAGACTGAGAAGAGAAAAAAGCTTGAGACACGGTGTCTGTCTGATTTTAATCCAGAGTCTGAGTAACAGCCTCTCCTCCAGCTTCTATCTAGTTACTTATGTAGGCAGCAGAGTGCTGCCACAGAACTTTGAAATTCACTGCCAATTCTCAGTCCAGCTGATCCACACTGCTCACCCTCCAAGAGATATTGGGGATCTTTTATGCCATATTTTTCAAGATGGATGATGTTTAGGACAGCATTGCTCAGATGTGAATTTGAATATGATTGAAATAACCCCCAATAATACTTGTGGACACAGGTAACTGGCTGTGTCTACACTTCTTTGTACACCCCATCCCTGAGAGATATCTTTGCCTGTCAAGCCAATATTGACTCTGTCCACATTGCACTGCATCTGACTGAGCATCTCCTTTAGACACCAAGTCACAATGGAGTGGGAGAAGAAATCATCTCAAAGTGTCCAAAGCAGTGTGGGACAGTAATGTGAGAGTACCCTCATGGAAGCTCAGAGGAGCAGATTTGGGTACAAAACCTGTGGGGACTGCTGGAGGTTTGCACCATGCAAAGGGAGCCCAGGTGTGACCTGCAGAGTCTGTTGGAAATAGGAGAAACCAGTAGAAAGTCCCCAGAAGCAAATCTACATTTTGTTTTGAAGAAGGCTGGTTGACAGGAAAAGGAAGCTCAGGAATGCACTAACATTTAGGCAGGAGACCAGGTGTAAACTAGGCAGAGCCTGTTATCTGATAGTGTGAACATGCCCTCTACATCTGCTTCCCAGCAACAGTGAAGCAAAAAAAGACTGGATCAGCAGACTGGAAATTCTTAGATCTGACTCCAGTCTGATATCTGAACTCACAGTTTTCAAGCAGTTTCTTTATGTCATTGTTCACACATCCCACAAAAAAAAAACCCCTGCAAACTCTGGTACATTTAAAGGACATATTTTGCTAACTTACTGTTCCTCTATCTATGTGGGGCCATTCCCCAGCTGCCTGCTCACAGGACTATTTTGGTGGTATTACCTTACATAGACTATGATCAGAACCAGTTAAGCCAATGCAAACACTGTCATGAGGCAACTGTGGAAGGAAAAACAAACATGTTTAAAAATTCTGTTTATACATGTCTTTAAAACCTTGTCATTAAAAACACTGTTCAACATGCCAGGCAGCTACCAATATATACAGATTTATGCATTTATGCAGAAAGAAGTATCACAGCTATGCTTCATGAAATTAAAACACATCACAACAAACTAATGACACTCAGGTAAATACTCCACAAAATCTTAATTTTCTGGGTTTGCTGTAACTGGAATATTCAATTATCCATGCTCCAGGTAAGAAGATCCCACTGGTGATCACATAAATGAAATATGAATAGGACCAAATAATTATTGCATGATGTCTCCAGTATTACAGAATCAAACATTTTGTGGAAAGGGCAATGATGACACAAAGGGGAAGAAATTTAAAGTTTCTGGATCACATGATACCTCAGAGATCTCCATTCAGCAGTTCTCATCTGAGGAAAATTCCTGTGCATTCTGACTGGATCTCAGGGTTGAACTACCAGCATGGCATACTGCAAATACTTTAACAGCAGATGGCTGCTCCTGTTGCTGGTGGGGTGTCCTCCACACATGCACAAAGCAGGAACAAACCAGCTGATGGATCTCTGTCAGGTTCAGTTTCAAGAACATCCCTAGATATCTTGCAGAAGCTCTATTGTCCTTGACAATACCTTTCTTAAAATCCCAAAAATGAGAGTCAAGGGGTGACCAGAGGTAACTTTGGTAACCCTCCTACAGCTGTAAGAGTCCCTTTGGAAAGGGGCTTCTGGCAGCTCACACACCCCCATTGCTCTAAAACTGCTGAGCACTGCACAGGCAGTGCTGCAGCTCAGGCTGCTGAGGGGTGCTGCTTCCTCGTGCTTCCAGTTCTCCAGAAGATCCCCACTGAGGCCACCAGAAAATAGGAGAAACACCAATTTCCTGATTGCAACACAAAAATCCTGGATTTTGGCACAAAAGTAACTCTTTGGTATCATGTGCTGTCTGGCACCTCTCAAAGACTTCATACAAAATTTTAAGTGCTTTAAACATATAAAAATATATAATTTTGTATTCCAGTACAGTTCTAATGTAATGGCAAAAAAATGCTGCCTCCATCTTAATGATGATGCCGAATGTGTTGATTTTCCAGATTAAACAAGTTTAAGGATATTTAGATTCTCCAATCCAAAAGGAAACCTAGCTCCAAACCTAAGTCCTACAGAGCCCCCATTTGATTGGTGGGGTCTAAAAAAGCCCTGACAAAAACCCAAGGGTGCTACTCACGTGAGTGTGTTCAGCATCATCCATGTATACCTGCCTGGTAAATCTGCAGCAAAGCCAGGGCAGAAGTGCCAATGGCAACTGAGGTATTTCAGCCTCTGCTTCTGCAATGCTGCACTGCAAAAGATTCCAACATGAAAAGAAACTCTGTGTTATGTGAAATAAGCAAAAACTAAGCAACAGACCTTACATTTACAGTGAAAACATTCATCTTGGTATTCCAGAGATGCATTACTTTTACATGCCCAGTATTTCCTGTTTGTGGTATTACATTTTATATGTCCTTTGTCAAAATGTAGCAAAACATGTCCAGGGAAAAACCCTTTTTGTCCTCTCAAGAGGATGTACAACAGAAACTGAAGTGCTCAGCAGTGCTACAGAAGTGAGTGGGAGCAGTAATGAATGGAAACATGTAATGATATCTCTGGGCTGGCAAGAGCAAAGCTGGAGACAGAGTGCTCAGTGATATGGAGATGAGGGATCACTGGTGACACGTCGGGCTCCCTCCTCCCTGTGTCACCAGGGGCCAGCTCAGGCCGGAACCGAGGGGTGACACAAGATAACACTGTCCTGTGGAGGCAGAACCTGCACCAAGGCTGAGAGCACGGAACAGTGTGTGGAAACTCTTAACTCATTTTGCTACAGGGCTCTTTGCCTGCCACTGAATACTTACCCAAAGCATAGGGAAATGCATTTCTTCATACAGTCAGTCACACATAAATTACCCCAAATGCTGCTGATCTCAGAAATTCTAGAGGATTGCTGGCAAACACTTGGTTGCACATGGTGGCTTGTTTGGACAGAGCTGGGTGACTACCTGGGGGAGCCAACTGTGCTTATCGCCTGTTCTTTGATCCGCGTTTTCCCTCAAATGCTTTCGTTCTGAGTTCATGATTCCCAATCTAAAACGAACTTGTTAGCCCTCATTTGATCTTGGACAAGAGAGCTGCAGCTGTTAAGATAAATTTAAACCCTCTGCAGCAATTCCAGTTGGTCAAAGGAGACAGCCTAAGAAACAGGTCTGAAGGAAGAAGGCTGCAGTGAAGAACTGGCAGCCAAAAAACCCAAGGCTCCTTTGAGACCCTTGAAGAGTCTGCAGAGAGATTGAGTTACAGCTAAGCTGGAGATTGTGGCAGGGACTCTATTTAAAAAGGGTAAATATCTACTTGCAGGAAAGCTCAATAGGAAGAAGGAAATCCAAGGACACAGCACATCTCCCCAAATCTGATTGCAATCCTATGGATTCTGTTTTGCCTAAAGCTATACGATAATGTAGCATCAGATAAATATTTTTTTCTCCATAATTTTTGATCCTGACAGGTTTATAAATAGCCTGAATAAATTCACTTTGGTTTGAAATTAATGTGTGTATTCTCAGCATGCAGCCAACTTGATTTCACAAAATGGATACAAAAAAAAAACCCCACCAGAAAAAAAAAAAGAGTGATGGAGCCACATTCTAGCCAGGGAAAAAATAAATAAGACACTACAGTGCCCTTTTCAGAAGTGTAAGTTTTTGCTGTTTCACTAACTGAAAACAGATTTGTTATAGTCTAAAAAATATTTTTTCCCTAACTGCCCACATCTATAAACATGCACAAAATAAGCA
The DNA here is from genome assembly GCA_013400575.1 of Peucedramus taeniatus. Lineage (NCBI taxonomy): Eukaryota > Metazoa > Chordata > Aves > Passeriformes > Fringillidae > Peucedramus > Peucedramus taeniatus. The sequence goes on from WBNO01015737.1 coordinate 28,428, forward strand.
AAGGGGGAAAAATGAGATGACCAAGTTATTGTGGTTACGAAAGCACTGGCATTATAGAATTATAGTAAAATACTGTTTGCATAAATTAGACTCTGAATCTCTTCTAATATTTGGAGTCCTGTTGATATCACTGCTGTTTTAGAGAGAATCCTTTTATAGGTCCCATAGATTGTTATGTAAAGTACCAAGTAAAATCTTGGCCTTACTGAACTAAATACAAAAGGTCTCATTGCTTTCATTGGAAAAGAGAATTTAACCTATTACCTTCTCAGGCTTTTCTGTGACCTTATGCATTAGGGAAGCAATGAAGTAAACAGTAAACATTACTCTGGTGTGACCAGGCAGTTGAGCAGAGTAGGCCCTTACAGGAAAGGTAAACTCTGTGGTTTTTATATTACAGCACCAGCTTCTGTGTATAGACTGTACACTCAGGGAGGTGTATTTATACCTTAGTATGAGAAACCCTTCTTTCTTAAAGACCAGACTGGAACATGAGGGATGATGCTGTTGTGGTTTAACCTGGCAGGCAACTAAACACTCCACAGCCATTCGCTCACTCCCCCAGTGAGATGGGGGAGTGAATAGAAAAAATGGTAAAACTCTTGGGTTGAGACAGAAAATAAAGGGGGATAATAATAATAATAATAATAATAGAATATACAAAACAAGTGAAACACAGTGCAATTGCTTACCACCCACTGACCAGTGCCCAACCACTCCCCAGCCAATTTCCCCGTTTTATTCTACAGCATGGTATGGAATATCCCTTTGGTCAGCTGGGGTTAGCTGTCCTGGCTGTAACCCCTCCCAGATTCTCATGCACCCTCAGCTTCTCACTGGTGGGATGATATGAGAACCTGAAAAGTCCTTTACAGTGTAAGAACTGCTCAGTAACAGCTAAGCATCAGTATTACAAACATTATTCTTATTCTACTTCTAAACCACAGCACTGTACCAGCTACTGAAAAGAAAATGAACTCTACCCCAGCCAAAGCCAGGACATACACCTACTTTCTATACAGCTTATGCAAGAAAAGGAAGTAAGATTCAGGACAAATACAGAAGCTGCACATTAACCACTGTTCTCTGTATGTACAGGTTCAGGTGGTTTGGACTGCAACAAAGATTGTAATGCTCATGCTTTAAGAGACATTAAAATCTATTCTGCACAATGCTGTCATATCAGCTCAAGGAGTCTGCTCAATACACATATTGAAGGGGAATTTTCTTAGTGGCTAGATGAAAAGTGAGGCTTCCAGTCCTCACTGTTCCACCACAATTGTGGAGCACTTTGTGTATTCTCAGTGTTCAACTTCACAGTGTTTTTTCCCACATTAAGAATCACAGGATCTGGGAGATTGGAAGGCACCTCTGGGCATCAACCAGTGCAACCCTCTGCTCAAAGCAGAATCAGCTAGAGCTCACTACTCAGGGCTGTGTCCAGTCAGGTTTTGAAAATCTCCAGTGATGGGGGTCCATAGCCCCTCCAGGCCACCTATGGTTGTTGGCAACTTGAGGCACAAGGACACATTACTGCTCAACTTATTGTCCACCAGGATCCTCAGACCCACTCTGCAAAGCTGCTTTCCAGCTGTTGAGGAGGCTCTTTCCTCTACAGGGACAGGACATGGCATTTTCCTTTGTGGAACTTCCTGTGTTTCCTGACAGCCCATTTCTCTGGAATACTGAGGACCCTCTGAATTGCAGCACAGGTCTCTGGTGTGGCAGCCTCAAAAGGGAGAGTCCTTTTGTGTTATCTGTGAATTTGCTGAGGGTTTGTACTGTCCTATCACCCAGGTCATTAGTGAAAAAGTTACAGAATACTGGCAGTGCTGGCCCCTGGGGTACATCTCTGTGTCTGGCCTCCATCTGGACTTTGCTGCTGATCCCAACCCTTTGATCCTGGAAACTCAGCTAGTTTTTCAACCACCTCACTGTGCAGCTACCTACCCTGTGCCTCATCAGCTTGCCTACCAGGATGTTATGGGAGACATGAAAGGTCTGGCTAATGTCAATTTAAACAACATCCCCTGCTCTCCCCTCAGCCACTGGAAGAGTGATCTCACACAGGTTATCAGATCAGTCGAGCAGGATTCCTCCTCCTAGTCAGTAACCCCCAGGGACTACTCCCAATCATCTTGTCCTTCACAGGTTTAGAAATGGTTTCCAGAATAATTTGCTCCGTCACCTTCCAAGGGAAAAAGGTGAGGCTGACTGGCCTAAAGTTCTTCACATCCTTTTTATAGACTATTCCAATATGTTTGAAAGGCACCAGTTTTGCAATCACATATGCTGTACAGCTAAATAGGAAGAAAAGATACTCAATTAATAGAATATATTGTCTGCTCTAATTCTATATGATGACCATTATTTTGTGTTTATTAACTTCCTATGGCTAGACCAAAAGATTAAGGATAATTAAACTGGAATCATTTATGTAATTCAATGACTTGGCAAAACATGATTCATTTATATCACTCACTGGTTTTTCCATCATGAAAGAAATATGAACTGCCCACATTTTAAAATACTTATATAAGTATCACAATTTTTATATTTACTTATATAAAAGCATATAATGATCATGCCCACATTTATGTATAAAATATTAATTACCATTATGTATTCATTTATTTATGAAAAAACATTTAAGTACATTTTGAGCTATACTTACCCAGCCTGCAAGAGAGTTTATGTTATAAAACACAAGAGCTTTGTGTTTTATCATACAATCACTTCAAGATATTCTACATGTGTATCTGAAGAGAACCATTTGCCAAACTGGTCTGCTTAAAAATGATGAAAAAAAAATCAGGGTTTAAAGTTGTCACTACTACCTGAACTCCATCAAACTACCCAAATACCACCTCTCAGTCACAGATACTTGCACAAATAGGAACTGTTGCCCATAGGAACAGTTTAGACCAGTGTAACATAATTTATTCCAGCAAAGATTTCAGAATTGAGATTTTTTTTAACCAGGTTTTTCTTCCAGTGCAGGGCTTATTCATGTAAGCCCACGCAACTGTGCCACCACAACATGGATTTAACTGAAAACATCTTTTGCTAATGGAGCATGGCATTTCCTTGTTGCATCACATTAACTTCATTTCTTTGGATCTGGTAATTAAGGCCAATTGTCTCTTGAAGACAGCAAATTAATTCCTGACACTGTTGCACTTTCTCGACTCCCACATACAGTTTTACATTAAAAAACAAACCAACAAACAAACAAATAAACAAAATTTCCCAGAGATTTACCAAACTATTTAAACTGTGTTTATACACTGTATGTGCTGACTTCTCTAGGCTGATGCAGTTTGCACATTACCCAATACCACCAACTTCCCAGCTTTGGCACAGTGGAGGGACATCACAGCTGAGGATGCAATGTCAGATGTGCTTGGCCTTTGCAAAAGACAGCCCAGAGCCCAAACACCAAATCTGTCAGGTGATAGCTTTGCTCACATCATGGAAATGAGGGAGATAGAAGTGTTCAGAAAACAAACCTGCAAACAATCCCTTCTCACCTTTGGGGAGATATGTCACAGGGCTTTTTCTTATTTCTCCTGCTCAAATGTATGAGGGGAGAATGCCTTGGCTTGTGTGACTGTTCAGAGGAGCAGCAGTTTACATCAGGATGTTGTCTGTGCTTGTGTACACAGGCCAGCAGGAGCAGGGCATGTATGGGAAACTTTTGCCCCCAAAGGACTCTGCTGGAGCACCATTAGTCTGGGATATTTGTGACCAATCTGCAAAGAGTACATGAATACTTTTTCACATGGACAGGTACCACTACTTAGCAGCCATCAACAATGGAAGAAAAAGGAGACCAAATTTCATTATCATTTGACAAATGAAGAAAGCGAAATTGAATTTATTCTTTCTTGAAAGTAACTCAAGGCTGTCTCCTGGAAGCCATCAAGGAGCAACTCAGCCATGAAACAAAACTAAAAAGCTTTATCAAGTCTCTGCCACACTTTGCTTCATAAAACAATTTCAATTTGGGGACTGTCTTTGGAAGGAACCCAACAAGGTTCTCCCAGTTTGTCTTTTTTTTCCCTGCCATGTCTTTGGCTTTCATTTTAAAGACTGAATATATTTGTCTCCACTTTGAGGACAGTTGGAGCAACTTCAGGGTGTTAGCGCAGCTACTATGCTGGTATGAGAAAATTAGCAAAAGCACCAGATAACAAAAAAGCTGTTTTGAGGTAAATATCAAGGCAAAGGAAAGGGAAATTAATATTGGAGCAATTACATCATTTTAATAGCTATCGCAGAAGTTTAAATATCTGGTTCAGATCTCACTTTCCTTCCCTTTTCTTCTCCATGACCTCAGTTATTATCATGTTGCCTTTATCTGCCAGTGCCCATAGTGACACACAGACTTCCGTAAGACTTTGCAAAACACTAACCTCATTTAGCTGATGCAAATGCCCAGCATTGTTCCAGGGAGGGAACAGGCCTGCTGATGCAAAACTGCTCTGTTTATTTCAGGAAACTCATTGTTTCAATAAGCAACTTTCTTGTCTGGCCATTCTGCTCCTTGTTTCAGGATGTCAGTCAATGTCAAAGAATTGGTGATGGTGGGAAGATAAAACATTTTATAGTCTCACTGAGTGACACTGCAGCTCAGCACAACTGTAAATGTTCCCAGCCAGATCACGCAACAAACAGAAACTAATTGCAGCAGTATTTAAATCTCACCCTGTCCTTTCTAAGGCAAAAATCCCCTTCATTCCTGGGCTCTGGAACAAGGCACTCATGTCAAAATGTGACATGACATGGTCTTTTGGATCATAAGGGGTCACTAGAAGATACATATTTCTCATGGTCATTCGGAATCCCAGAAGACCGCACTATGTAGAAAGCAAACCTAAATAAAGGATAGAGTCCCAAAAGCTCCAAGCCAGACTCCAACTATAGCACATATGAATAGATTTCCCAAACAATTCTGATTTGTTTTCCCTTTCTTTGGTGCCTGAATATGAATTGACCCAGTTGGCTAACTTCAACTAAGAAAAAAATTAACTGTCCTTGCTACATATCCTTTCTATCAAGCATGGGGCTAAGCTCAGCATTTGTTCTTGCAAACAATAGTCTTGTGTTTCTGCTTGACCTGCAGAGCATGACCATGGTGCTTGACTGCACCTCCAGGATTTAGACACAGTATGAAGTTGTACACATATATATAACTTAAATTAATGTTGCATGCCATTCCTCTGCTTTCATGATAGGTTGGTATTTCTGGATGGTTTCAAAGAAGTCACAGCAAAAGATGAACTTTGGTATAGATATTTTTAGAATACATACATATATATATATATAGAAATTACATAAAGTGTTTATATACATATCAGTATTATAAAGCATATCTACATGTATGTATATATGTACACATATCTATATATATTTATTTCCAGTCCTGAAATCAAAACTCCTGCACTCCCAATGCCTTCTGCTTCTGACAGTGACATTGTGCTCTTGCCAGCTTAACTCCCTCACTTAGGAGTGCAAAGATATTCACCACTTCAATCCAATATATTTATACCTGCAAACCCTCACCTGTAAATACAATCTCTCCCTCTTCCCAAATCGATGCCATTATAGTAGCATAGCAAATGTATTTATGGAGGTGACAAACATATCTCAAAACAAATTTTGCTAACAGAAGCCACGTCTCCAGAAGGAGGCTTTGCTGGCAGTGTAAGAATTTACAGCAGTATCAGCAGCTGCTGCTAGGCAGGAGCATCTCATCCCCACCCTCTGCTGTGCCTTCAACCACAGCTGCAAAGAGCTCCAAGGTCTTCTCAAAGAGACTGAAGATTTCAGCAACACCAACCACTAACAACCTCCCACTGTGGTTACAATAGGAGTGATGAAACCTGTAGTTTGAAAGATTGTCTTCTCAGAGCAGCAACAGCCAATGAAGGAAGAGTAAAAGAGAAAGTGGAACCTCAGAAGCATCTGGGAGTCCCTCACATTCTTGGTAATGATTTTCGGGTCATGCTTAAAGCATGGCAGAAAGCAATGGGAGCTCTAGTGGTCTAAAATATGTTTCTGTATTTCACTCAGTGAAATTACAAGTGATATAAAGAACCTTTGACATATGGTTGGTTCTCCCAAATATTCTGGGGCTCTATTTCATATTCACGGCAACCTCCATGTGGGCTCTCACTTCATGTTCCTGCTCACACCAGACACAATAGGTTTCTCTAACAAAAGACATAAAAGGAGGACAACTGTTGTTAGTCTTTTTCACTGCTATATCAACTAGCTGTCCTAAGTACAAATCTGGTATCCTTCAGGTTCTGCATTATCCAAATATAACCAACAAGAGCAGAAATGTAGTCAGCTTTGGGGCAAAGGACAACTGGAGAGCTGTCCAGATTTTTAGGCACAAGACAAAAAGATCAGGGAAAAAATATTTTTTACAACATTTTATTTTTAATTCAGTTAAAATTACACAAATAATTGCACATAAAAGCAATTATTCAAATGATAAACTGGCAATGTGCATGAGGAATTATCCATTGTATGTAAGTATACTTTACTTCTCTGTGTGCTCTTGCCTTCTTAGATTTCCTGTGTTAAATGATCACATAGCCACTGCCCTTCACACTGGGCAGTTTTCTTCAATAAGATGTTGGCATTATCAGTGTGACAATACTCATCCTGAACAACAGGATCCTGCTTTTCTGTAACATGTGGTACACATCTCTTACACTTCAGCTAGGAGAGAGGCTGAGGAAATGAACCCATAGCTCAAGAAAGCCTTCCCATTTCTCACCTTTCCTACCACTAAGTCAGAACAGGCAGTCACAAACACTGCAGCCTGCAGAGCAACAGAAGCACACGGAGTCCAGTCAGGAATTCATATTCTATCCAGCATAATGTCAGACTTTGTTCCACTGATGTATATCTGCCACTTTAGCAGATGGTACTTCTGAGATTTTATTTCATTAGCATGCATGTAAAATAAGGCAAACAATTTTAGGAAAAATGTTTAATGGAGAGTTGGTAATTGGAACAAAACCCCCACAATCCTGTAGTAAAATAAAGTCTTATAAAGTATTTTCAGTTATTAACATTTCAAAAACAGCAGGAAAATCAACTCATTTACAAATATAGCCTCCTTATAACCAGACTAAGAGGATTTCGTAGATTCACCAAAAGCCTGAATAGGCTCTATTGTTCAGAGATAATTTAAACCATCCTGTGCAGTTTCAGTAATTTAAATACCACAGGAGCATGAGCAGAGAGGATCTGCTTAGTTGTTTCTGATCACACAGGGATCAGAGAGCATCTCAGGTTAGGAGCATGCTCAACAGTCTCCCAGCTATCAACACCCATTCCTGTGTCTCCAGTCAGCAAAGAGGCATCAAGTGCATACTTTGTCTCATTCTTTGGCTCTGTTCACTCTCTGAAACCATTGCTGGGAACACATTGTCATGGGACATAAATGCAGAAAAAAAACATCCTGCTGTTTATGTAGGCCCTAATCCTGCATAAAATATTTTATGGGAAAGCCCCACTTAAACAGTGTCCTACTGACTGCAAGGGTTCCTCACTTGGGCTCTGGGACCTGCTGCAAGAAGTTCCTTCAGAGGCATGTCTGCATCCCTGAGTATTTTTCTTGAACCTGTGTCTCTTCTACGCAGTCAATACACACATGTCTCATTTAAAACTGGATTTTCTGAGGAGACACTTAAATTTGTGCTCAGATTTAAGCAAAATCACAAGTGACATCTGAAATCATAGGAGTTTTCTGAGCTTGAAGTGCAAATGAAATGAGACAAACTCAAGCCCAAGTGCAATTGTTGGAAAACATTTTTTTTTTAAAAAAAAAGCCTTTTTTTTCATTCTCACCACTGAGATTTGAAAGGGATATCAGGAGGAAATAAATGGCACAGGGACATTTTTTGAGGGACGAGAGAGTGGGTGGGAGGATACACTGAATTCAGAAGGAAAGATTGAGAAGCTGGGCATTATCATGTTCAAATGGAGTGACAATTCTGAGCTCAGTGCAACTTTGATTCTTCAGTTCCCACAGGAGACTCCTGTATTCCTGATGCAATAGGTTATTACAGATTTTATTTTCCATGAAACAAATACAGAACATTCTTTAGGAAAGGGTTCACTTACATCCACTATAGAAGTAATTGGCAGAATGTTAACAGGACAGGTTAGGCCCCTGCATGGAAACTGGGAAAAGGAGTAGGTGTTGGAGGAAGGAGTCTGGAGAAATTCTAGGATTCTGTGTGCATGTGGGAACAAGCCCATCAAGGCTGCAGCATTTCAGTAAGTAAAGTTCATTGTTAAACGTTGGTCCTGAGACAGAGCAGAATAGAATTAGAGATTTATTTGTGCTTAAAAGAGGAAATATTTGCTATGGTCATACCTAGTGAAATGGTATAAAAATTAGTTTTAAACACCTCACTTTAAAGAGCCAGGACACATTCTATTTTACTGGAGAGACTGGGAAAGCAAGCAGAACTAGTCTGCAAGGTCCTGTAATCCAAAATAAACCAAGGGACTTAACATTGACAGTAAAGGGTCAGGCACAGGCTCCAGGCAATCCCCATTGAAAGAAAGTGATACTTACTGAAAATTCAGATCCCATCAAGGGGTCTTCGAGAAGAAGAGTGAAAGAATGAGAAAACATTTCAAAAACTGACTGGGACTCAGATAGATTTCACAGCTGGCCTGTTATGAATGACAGGGCAAGGAGAGACCAGGCTGACAAACCCACACCAGCTGCCAGAGAGCAAATGGCAGGATAAAGACCAATAACCTGGAGTCCACCAGGACTAAGGTCACCAAGGACTGAGGTCATCAAGACTCAAGATTGAGGAAATTCTGAAACACACAAGCAATTGGGAAGTACCTGGATGAGAAACTATGAAACAAGTTGGAGCAGCCAACTGTATGGACTTGGTGCACACTTACCAAAAGTGCAGGTGCCTCCACACACTTAAAGCAAAGTGAAGAAATATGGTGAAAGTCCTAGACCACCAAACAGATACTTGAAAGAATAAAACTGATCAAAAGGAAAGCATAAAACACCACATAAAAAAACACAGCCTTACAGAACAGCTTGAATGAACATCAGGTGTAGGATGAGAGGCTAAATAAAGTCAGGCTATGGCATCCACCAAGAGATAAAGGAAATACACTCAGAGAGATACTGGGATAAGGATATCCATGGCCATATTTTGAATGGAGGGATTCCTTCTACTCACCTTTAGGTGGATGGCACAAGTTTTATAAAATACTGTATAAAAGTCAACCACAAGCATGTTCAGGAAAACACATTTTATGCAGACTGTGGGGCCAGGAGAGGAACTGAGGTTTGTGCCTTTGAGAGCTGCTGCTGTTGAGAGCTTTAGGACAACCAGTAAGGCTCTGTCCAGAACAAGGCTGTACAAACTGAAACAAAGTCTAAGCTGGCCATCTTACAAGAAACCTTACTCTAAGGCATTATATTTTACCCCATGTAGATGGTGCCAGGATGTATGTGCAAGACAGGATTTCATTCCATGGTGGCTTAGCAGTAATCTCCCCAAATTTAAGATTTGGCGTCATAAAATAGAGGAATGTGTGTACTCAGTAGTCCTGAATAGTCAGCTTAAAGCAAACCACATACACGTCATGCATTAACAAGGAGGTTTTGCTGTAAAAGCAAAGATTTCACAGATTTCTGAAATCTCAAACAGATATTGTGAGAAAATATCAGAATTGGAATACTCTCTCTGTGTGTCAGGAAGCAATACCACAGCAGCAGATTACAGCTCTGGTTGGGAAAAGTGGTCTGCTGGCAGCCTGCAGGAATCAGCTATGGCCAGGAAACTGAGAGCAAGTTTTGTAACCTTATTTTATAACAGCAAGAGGCCACAGAACAGAAAAACTAAACCCACTAGTGCCAAGTGGGAATTTTAGCACAGAACAAGGCTTACAAAGCTATTGGAAAGAAGAAAGTGTAGTTTAAAAATCTGACTGCAAAGACAAAACACAGGAAAAAAACCCAAAAACAAAAAGACAAAACAAACAAATAAAAAAAATAAAATAAAAATAAAAATAAAAAAAAACTGTCTTGTATTGCTGAGTACTCTCCCAAGTACCTGACAGTGAGGTTTTAAAGCACCATGACTGGCAGAACATATCAAGAATTGGGATGATGGGATGATGGGATGATGTAGGTGACTCAGGTCTGAGGCCAACACACAGCCTGTGTTTCTGAATCCTGTCTCATACAGCTACAGAGAAATTGTAAGGTGCCACTGTCCTGTGTCATTCAGGGTAACTGCTCTTTTATTAGAGGTAAGTCTAAACACAACTCTTGAAGAATCAGAGAAAGACAAAGCCAGGATCAGATCCAGGAGGACTGAGACAGAATCACAGGATCACAGATTCACAGAATAAGCTGAGCTGGAAGATACCACAAGGGTCATCAAATCCAACTCCCAGCCCTGCACAGTGCCATTCCTAAGAGTGACACCATGTGCCTGAGAACGTTTTCCAAACAGTGCTTGAGCTCTGGTAGGTTTGGAGTCCCTTGCCACTTCCCTGAGGAGCCTGTTCCAGTGCCCAAATGTGCTCTGGGTTAGGAACCTTTTCCTCATATTCAAACTAAACATCCCCTGACACAACGTCAGGCCATTCCCTCTGGCCCTGTCACTGGTCACCAGAGGGAAGAGATCAGTGCCTGCCCCTCCTCTTCCCCTCATGAAGAATCTGTAGACTGCAATGAGGTCTCCCCTCAGTCTCCTCTTCTCCAGGCTGATCAGACCAAATGGCACAGAGGGGCTGTCATCAAAGGAAATAAAATCCATTGGAGCAAAACATACATTTTCCTTGGGCAGTCATCCTCCAACAGAACAAAAACAGATAAAAAAGCATGAGATCTAGCTCTACATCAGGAGTAATAACAGAAGCAAGATATAAGAGAGGAGTTGAAAAGTTAAAAATATGCCCAAAACCCACCAGTTAAAGGACCAAGAGGATTAGGTGACATCCTTATAAGCATCACCTATGTGCACATGTGCTTTCACACCAGCCATTGCCAAGGTACTGCAGGGTTTGAAAAGCCTCTGCTTTTCAGATATACAATATGAAGGAAAAGGGAAGCTGGGGAAAGGAATGATACAGTAATATTCGCAAAACAATAAACTGAGAAAATTAGAAAATTTTTAGTAAAATTTTAGAAGGCATGACAATGTCAGAAAATTTTCCTGAATGGGTCATTTTCCTTATTAAAAAGAAACTATTATGAGCAACAGATTTTTCATGCAAAACATATGTTGTTTTGTTGATTTACACTATTCAAATTCTGCAGAAGCTTCAAGTGAAACCAAACCAGCAGCATTTGTTTGTCATTGACCTTTTCAGAGCCTCAAAGAATCATCTGGAGTGTCAAAGCAACATAAGTACTGATCTTCCCCTATTATTCCCATCCCACAGCAAGTTAAAAAGCAGTTTGCTCTGGCATATTGCTGTTGGCAAGTCACAGAGCCACTGAAACCTAACGGAGGTCAAAAAACCTCACACATCTTCAGCATCATGCATCCAAGTCCCCTCCATCCCCATCTTCTCAAATCACACTCTCCTACAAGAAGAAATGAAACCTTTTGGCTTTCTTTCAGTACAGTAAAACCTGCAGTAGCTCTGTTTCTCATACTCCAGAGACTCATTCTGTTACACTAGACTGTGGGGAGCACACACAAAAGCAGAGGATGGCTTTTAAAAACTGCTTTAAACTGCCTTAAGGGGCTTGTTGGCACCAGCCTTAAGGGCTCTGTTGGCTCAGGGGCTGACACGGAATGTCCAGGGCTTGTTCAGACACCAGGAGGCTTCTGCCCGGTCACCTTGTCCACTGATGACTTCAACACCAGGTGTGGAAACACATCAGGAGTTGAACACATTAATATTGAAGCTATCCAAAGGCACACCTTCAAATCACCAACTTTTAGACCATCATATTTCTTACAGTGTGCAAGCAAAAGACAAGCACAAAGAAAATTTATAGGCCCGGGAAAGTAAAGCGGATCAGGACTTCAAAGAGGGTTTAGACAATCCCCTCACTTGGCTGCCAAATCTCCCACTTGCCAAGACCATTAGTGACAGATGTTTGTCATGAAATCTACAGATTTCACTGCCTCTTTCAGTAGCATGTTGCAGGGCTTAATTGGGCTTATAAATTTTTTCTCCTAAAATACCACCTGAATCATCTTTGGTGCCAGGTCAATTGTTTCTTGTCCAGCTGCCAAATGTTCACAGAACAATTTATTATTGGTCTCTTCATGATAGTTTTAAATATATCAGAGAGCTTTTATCATGTCACCAGCAGGCTCTGCTTTTCCAGACTAAACAAACTCTGTCCCTTAAACCTTCCTTCAAAGGTCATGTTTTTCAAGACTCTTGTGATTCTTTCTCCCCTTCTCTGGACTATCTACAATTTGTCCACTTCATAGAAATGCGAGCTTGGAAACTGGATATAGAACTTCAACTGGAGATGACTAGAGGCAAAAAGAGTGAAAAATAATTATCCCTGGTGTCTAACACATAATACATAGGATAATCCATGATGAAATTTGCTGATGCTCTGACCAAAAAAAACCAAGAAACCAACAAACCAACCAACCAACCAACCAAAAAAACCCCTGCAATGATCAAGTGACTATACACCAGTCTGTGTACACACATTGTTTACATGTGGAAAGCAAATTCCCATGTGCAAGGATTTATGTTTTGCAAAGCTGCATTCCTTTCAGTTATACTTAACACAGGCCAAGATTTTTCAGAAGTACATGCTAAAAGTTGGACTTCTAAATCCCTGTTTGGTTGCTGAAGTAATTGCCTTTGATCTTCATACACTGTCAAGATGCAGTAGGACCTAGTTCTGCAATCTCACAATCTCTGTAGGCCTAAAGTATAGGCTTTGAATCTTAATTTTAAGCATCTTATTGTTATTCAGAGCTGAAAGCAAAAGCACTACTCCTTGATGTGCCCAGTTTACCATATCCTAAACTCTACAGGTCTGGTAGACAGAGTCTTTTTTTTTTTTCCAGTTCCCACACAGAGAGCTGGGAGCAGGTGGTCAGTTCCTGGCATCACTCAGCACCAGGTCCTGTTACAGTTGGCTTTAAAAGAAAGTAAAATTTAAAGATATTTCAATAAAGAAAAAAAATTCTCTTAGAATCCATCAGAGTTAATGTTTGAGAATTCTGAAAATATGTCACCCTCTTGGGAAGCTCTGGAGTTAACTATCATGACTAATCTATTTGAGTCCACTACTCTTGGGTTTAAACAGATGATATTTAAGTTCTTGCTGGAATCCCCTTTTATCTTCTGTCTGCAAAGTCATAAATCTTCAGATATACTCCTGTAATTCTCCAGGAAAAAAAAAAAAAGATCTGAGAATTGAGATTGCCTCGAACTTACATGGGGGATTTTTTCAGAGATAAAATTCTTGGGTGATGTGACCACAGACTGCCAGTAAATCTTGCTATTCTGCATGGAAACATCCATGGCTTGAACAGCTGGGGAGGAAATGTCAAATTGTCTGGCATGCAGCACTTACAGTGACTCCTCCTCTCTGATGACATGTTGTACTTCTTCCAGGGTTTCCCATCACAGCTGCATGACTTGCAAAGATGTGAACAGTATCATAAGACTACACTTGGTATCCCTTCCTTACTCCCCAGTGCCACAATTTTCATGAGAGATAACAAAGCCAGTGGGTGTTTATCTGGAGTGAGTGATCAGTGCTGCTCACTTTCCTGGTATCACCAACACAAGCCTATGAAAGTTTTGAGCAGACATTTGGACTCCATGAACACTGCAGATTTGGGAGTGACAGATGCTGTGGCTCCTGAAACCACTCTGAAAAAAATAGAGGGTGGCAAACTCTTCTCAGAAATACAGAATTACAGCTCAGTACTCCTGGACAATTCTTCAGACTTTGAAGCACCTTTAAGGCTTTATTTGCTTTTTCACCTTCTGTTGCATTACAATGACAGTAGCTATGTGAACAGAAGTGTCTGCACAACGCTGACAGAATAAAGAACATCCTGAGTTACACAGCTGTCCCCATAGCTGTAGCTCAACTCTCACCCTCACTGAGGTCTTATTTCCTTAGCTAAGCACTTCTGAGTAAATCTCAGGTCACAAAGCCTTGATTAGAATTTGTAAAGTAATAATTGGTAAGTAGATAAGTCACAGAGGGAGTTCCTCACCTTCACATAGCACTGTCAGGAAGAATTTTCAATAGCTGCCTTGCTGGAGCAAAGCTGGCAGCTACCAGGGCTGTCAGCTACATTGGCTCTTCATACTCAGTAGCAACAAGCACATTTCCCTCAGTCTGACAGGCTTCCAAGGCACAATTTGGAAACTAGAAGTCTCCAAGCTACCCCAGTGTTCATGGATATGGTAACTTACCAATAATGCACAGGTCTGACACTGAATACTTATTTGAAAACATTTTGGTCTAAACTCTTGCATTTCTTTACCTGTGTATTTTATTGTTGGCAAAGGGTTAAAAACTTTTGTTCTAAGGAATTTCTCCTAGTATCATTCTCTTTCCTTTTCTCTTGTTTGGAACTGGGACAAGCCTACATTTTTCCTCTCGGTCCTCTACAGAGATTTTGGCAGAAATAATATTTAAATTAAGTTCACGTATTTGTTTTATCAAATGTAGAGTTCAGAGACAGAGATTGTAATACCATGAAGTGGAAGGTGGAAGAAAATCTGTACTTGCTAGAGAAGCAGCACTGATTTTAGCAGGTTTACCACAGTAATGTCAAAATTAGATCTGTATCTTTTTTACAACCATATTCTGAGTAATTCAGTCAACTAAACATGTTGGTTTATATGGCCACAGGTTTCCAATCTGACTTCTACCCGCTGGCCCAGAAGGAAGTTGAATGTCCAGAGGACACTTGTCCTTCTGCCAATCACATCCAGATGTCAGGACATTGTACAGTGTTTCAGATTAGACTAAATGCCTATGCTAAGGCATAAAGGTTTGCTAAGGCAAACCTCAATCCTGGTATCCAATAGATAATCCCTAGTAGCAGATGGATGGTTGCACACACCCCCATCTGTTTGCACACACAGTCACATGTGTGACACACCCCTTTTATAACAGTATACACACTCCACTGCAGCTGGCACTGCCCTGAGCCATTACAGGAGCTTCCAGACTGCTCATCTACTTGAGAATTAGTCTCTACTTTAGTCAGTTTTTCCTAGTTTTTCCTCTGTATTACCAGAACAGAGTGAGGAATCTCATCCTCTTGCTTATCTTGTGTTATGTCATGCAGATAAACAGAGCAATGTGTTTGTCAGTACTGTGCATTTTCCATAAGCACAAACACAGAGCAAAGCACACAAGTAGAGAGTACCAAGGTGGCAGATAATCATCTTCCAAACAGATGGACACTGCAAATTACTCAGAGGCTGTGTGCTGTGTGTGCACACATGCAATAGCAATTCCATGTTCATTCCTCTTTTGTGAAATGTCTCTTCTAAGTACATGTGTAAATCTCTTTTCAAAGATATGCAAGTGATCACTTTGGCAGAATGAGCAAATTCAAAATTTCCCTATACCAGTCTGGAAACCTGAAAAGAAATGGAAAACAGCAGATGCAGTTTATCTTGAAATTACTTTTTTCCAATGTACCCTTCTCCCTTTATTGTTCTCATGCATTTTTGTTTCAGACTTTATCATCTAACAAAAGGAAGCAAATGAGTTCTCGGGGGGGAAAAGTTTTTAAAAGTTTCAGGAAAGAAAATTTTAAGTCCCATAATTCCTCACCTTCTTCTGAACTGTATCCATTTTCCAATTTGATGGACTCTATCTGGAAACTTGTTTAACTTGAATAAATGGGAAGGATTTTACTATTGCAGTGAAATTCAGTCACAGTTCTCCACTGAAGATTTGTCTTTCCTGTCCCATCACTTAAGGGACTTTCCATGCAATTTTTTTCCAATGTGAGGAATTCCTCTGGCTCAAGCCTTAAGGGTCTTTTTCTCAGGGTTCTTTATTGCACACCCTGTGGGAGCTTCCAAACAGTGATTGCTTAAACTTGGTAGAGAACAATTTTTAGATTTTCCTTCTTTCTATGGAAATTTCTTTTGTATGAGTTACAGAAGTCCCTCTCCTAGGAATTTGTGCTCAGAGGAAATATGAGACTGCTGTGATTTCCCTTCTTTTCTGGATTTTATTCATGGTACAGCACAGCTACTCCTAAACAGAACTGTTTTGCAAGTGTATCTTGCAAGATTTCAAAAGGGGTTCAGAGTGGTTTGATACCACTTGAAACCAGTCATCTCCCATGTCTTCTAGGATACTGCTGACATTTCCTGACTGATTCCAAATATCAGTGTGTATTTCACAAGCTCAGTGGCCCAAAGAAATTTTTCCTGATGTGGATGGCAGATGAAACTTAACCTAAAATCATAGACTTCGGGGAGCTGCTTGTAATTTCCTCTTAATCCCACTGTCTACATTAGATGATTTCAAAGGTTCAATATCTCCCCTAAAAGATTAACAGCCACAAAGCAGCCAACATATAACCCTCTGCTCTATTTTACAACACTTCCAAATTAAATATATGGATGTTTCTAGCCTGTCGGGAAGTGTCACAATCTCTTAACTAGAAACTGATTACTCCACCCATTATATGTCAAAGTTTTCAACAATTTCCTTGTTAGTTCTGCTTTTGTCACCTCCACAAATTTAACACCACATGCACATACAGTGATTAGTTGCACCCATGTATTTTAAAATGCACCACATGATCTACAGCCCAGTGTCATACAGCTGGCCTTTAGTTAACATTAACAATTACTACCAATTGAAATACTATTTAAGTGTAATGACTATTAATATCAATACACACACACACATATATAAATAGCCTATATATGTAGATATCTATGGAAGCATGTAATTTATTTCACTACTCCTGTGGTACATGGCACATGAAATAAGCAGCAGATATGTCATATGGGACCCAGGTTCTGTAGCTCTCTGGATGAACAGCAGTGGGGGGCTCCAAGAGGCACATAGCTTTGTTATAGCCAGTAATTTAATGTGCAGGAAAGGGTTGATCATATAGATAAGGCTACATTACATTTATCAGTTAAAATATACATTTATATTATGTTTACATTTCTATTACATTTATCAGTTCTCTTCAGATTGATGTCTGACATTTAAAGTAGAAAGTTCAATCAGTTTGAATTCTAATAAAACACCAACTTGTCTGTTCCAAACTAGTTGAAACTACATACTCCTAATGTCAAATTTAGCTGCTAAATGTCCTCTAGCTTGGCTTGATAGATCTCTCCAAGACCAAGAAACAACATAGTCTAAGGTTACATGTTCTATGCACCTGAACCAAACAGAAGTAGATTATGAATTTAGGAATTAAAGTAATATTTGTATTTGTACTTTTGTGCTTAACTACTGAAGCATTTTGAGTAATACACAGGTTTGCAGGCTACACATAATGAGAGATGTTTTCTATTCATATAGGACATTTGTTTATGCATTCAATCAAATTTTAATAAAGAACTCCTGAAGTGAGCATAATTGGGTATTTGAAAAACTGTTTAAATTTCATATTCTGTCAGAGATCTACAGAAAAGTCACTGTCTTGAAAAAACATTTCCAAAAGAAGAGCATTTAACAGAAAGCATTTAATCCTGAATTCTCAGCTGTTAAAAGGTAAATCAGACTAGTTGCTCCATTAAAGTTTGTAACTGAAATGAAAAACTGTCAGGCTGTATTTTGGCAATTATAGACAAATAATAGCTATGCAGTCAGAAACAATGCAGTCCTATACGTCTTGATCATAAATATGGATGTACTTATAATGACCTATTCTCCAATGAATACTTAAATCTCTTTCATCACAATTTGCTTAGCTACACATAAAAAATGAGTACAAAGCACTAAGACATCATAACGTTGTAAAATATGTCTCTAGGAAGCTGTCACCACTACAATTGCATATTTAGGAAAACATTTTTCAAAGCTCCACATTTTGCAACGTTTCAGTACATGTCTGACAAACCCTAGAGCCACACAGTTCATCCTGCAAGTGCTGCCAGCAAGGTTAGCTGAGCCTTTTATGCTTCCTGGAAGAGGTGATGCAGACAAAGGTACTGCTGTGATGAAGGAGGGAGGCCCTGCTGAGAAGTGCTGAGTGCCCTCCAGTCCCACTAAATTGCAGTTCCACTGGAAGTAAAAGGATCAAATCTGTTCTCCCTGATGTGAATGGAAGCAGGGTTAGGCAAACCACCTGCAGCCAGCAACTGAGAGAACAAACTGATAATTACCAACAGTGATTTATCTGCTGTTAACTTCTGGCTGCCTGTTCAGCACTGCGAGTGTGCTGTGAATTGGCTTATCTCCCTTGAATGGAGCCATGCTGGAGATGCACCAAAGAATCTGTTCTTCTGGACAACAAGAAATATTTCTACAGATGCATCCATGTGGAATCATGTCATTGGAAGAATTACTCCTTTCTTACATTAAAACTGTGTTAAAGTTTTAACTTTCTCAGCCATCTGCAAAATTATCTTGTTTAATCAATTGTCATCTCTTAGAGCATGGGTTTTTCATTAGTTTTATTATTATTGCTAGTCTGTCATTGTCCTTTGCTAGATAGGTTCCAGTATGCTCATGAGACAAATGCATGGTTCCAGCCACCTGGGACATGACAAATGCATAATTTGGAAGTGTTTCTTTTAAATCCAGTTTCCACTTTATTTGTACCTTTTGGGGCAGTCCCGTGCAAGCCCAGATCTGCTACCACACAGACTCTCAAAGTGAAGCTTTATGAGCCATGGAATTTTGTGCCTGCTTTTGTGGGACAGCCACGAATGTGTAAGAGCTTGGCCTCTGCACAGATGTGACATTTGGCCAGTTGGATGTCCTGGTGTGCCTGAAGTTACTTGGGTTTCCAGGTCATGGTAATCTCACATGATAGTTGACATCAGGTGCCTAATTTTTGATATCAGATGTCCAAAATTCAGAAGCACTGAGCCAAAGGCTGGTTTTCATTTACAAAAACAGGAATGAGTTGAGAGTTTCAAGAGCAAGGACCTTCAGTTTACAAGATAATTTATGCTTAGCATTTG
Source organism: Peucedramus taeniatus (assembly GCA_013400575.1). Classification (NCBI taxonomy): domain Eukaryota; kingdom Metazoa; phylum Chordata; class Aves; order Passeriformes; family Fringillidae; genus Peucedramus; species Peucedramus taeniatus. Next base: position 47,577 of record WBNO01015737.1, read on the forward strand.
TGAAAACTTTCCCCCTTTTGCAAAAGCAGAAAGCCCATGAAAACAAAGTGCACTGTTCCTTCTTAACCAGCATTTCCAGCTCAGTGACTATGCTTCCACAACATGGAAAAAATTTTACCCTGATCTCTGTGAGAAAATAGTACACAGACAACATAATCAGGAAAGTAAAGAGCTGCAGTGCCCGGCTATTAGTGAGAGGGATTCAGTGTACCTGGAAAAATGTTCTGGAGCAGCAGGTGCTGCTGTGGGTTGAATCATGGGCTTTGTGGCTCAGAGAGCTATTCAAGGCACTACTGTTATTACATGGCAGAAAAGCTGCTGAATCTACCAACAAAAATATATTACTGCCCACAAAATTCATCCCACATCTCTTTAATGAAGAGCAGGATTTTCCCCTCAATTACTGTGCGACAGAAATTACTCCCCATGGTCCTGTCCACCAAATGACAGTCACCAAATGAGAGACTACTGTGAATAAAAAAACCCCAGCAGGTTTCCATAATGCTTAACAGCCTGATCTGTCTGATTATAATCAACCCCATGATTGTTATCAATCCCTCACAAAAGGAAGAGAAGATCTGTCGCCGCTGAAATAAATGTTAACAGACAGAAAGTTGCAAGCACAATGTTTTACTTATTTTCTCCGTTTTTTGTCTCAGTACTGTTGAAAATGGATGCTCAGTGGTTCAGTGGTTCCACAGTGATAGATATACTAGTTAAATTCTGCAGAAGATGAGAAACACCAGTAGATCTGCTAATACTGAACTTCTGAAGTCTGACCAAGGTTTTTCAAGATTCAGAAGTTTATGTATTTTTTGGTAGTTGTACTAAACCTGAAGGTTAAAAATGTGCCTTCTTTCCCGTAATATTTTCTTATACATATTTCAAAAAAGGACTCATACCCTCATGAAATGATCACCTTAATTCTATTCTTTAATTCTGCCCATCTAAAAGAAAGTAAAAAAGCCTGTAAGACAGTTAAAATACTAACAAATCAAACAACTTAGGGTGTTTGAGATGTAAACTAGATATTTGAGGTTCCTTTCTAAACCATCACATCCAGGAGAGGACAGTTGTCTTCCAAGAATGGGAATCTTATTAGCTCATGTCTGAAACTCAGAAAAATGTGAGAAATATGTATACTGATGACTATGTTCTCTATGTTACACATTGTGGAATGCCCGTGCCTTCCAAACTGAGATATGCACATAGCAGTAAAATCTGACATCATTTGAGATGCAAATTGTAGCTTTACAGGAAATCTTCATTGCCAGATTCTTACAAACCAGAAAACTCAGCTCATACTGTAACTGATGATTTCTTTGGGGACATACTGTTCCACTTGCTGAAGGAAATCACCATGCAAATAATGTAACTATAACCAAAGGGCAAAAAAATTTATTTTACCCCTTCCAGATATCAAAGAAGAAACCAGCATGATTCTCACTGAAGCAATACACTGAATGTGAAGCTGTAAAGGTCAACTGCCTCAATGAAACACTGAAGGGGCAGAGGTTTGCAGTCAGCAATTACTTTTTTTGGAAATGAATATGAGGTGGCAGAAACACCACAAAAGAGATAGCAAGATCATTCCTGAAGTGAGTAACAGGTGCTAAGAGTCCCAGCACAAGCTGAATTCACACCACCAGCACATTTTATACTGCAGATATATCATTCCTTTATAAATTATGCAGATGTTAATAGCAGAAGGAGCAGGGAGAGCAATAGCCAGAAGGAGATTACCAGCAGAGCTAAGAGCAGCTGCCTTTTGTCTCCTTCCCACCCAGAAGCATTTCATTACACATTTAATGTTATGTCACTTCCACACTCCAGCAATGCAACTGCAGCCTTCAGCACTGAGCCCAAAAACTGCAGCATCCAACACTTGATAGCCCTGCTGCTTCAGCAACCGCTGTAAGGAGACACTCCAGCCAAGCCAGCAACACTGCAATCTGCCAACAGGATCTGAAAAAAGTTCATTTCACCTGTGTGACTAAATGTGAGAAACAATACTCAGGAACTTTACAAGATAAGTTTCTTTTGTTATATTGTTGTTTGTCAAAGCAGGAATCTTTTGATGGCATAAAACTTTACTGGAGACAGCACCAGCGTAGGCACCCACCTGCAACCTATTGCAGATGGCTGATATTCCCTTTTGAATGACAGATAATATGGCAGTGATGAGTTCTCAGGCATCAGAGCAGGCTCTTACAAATATTGGGGGAATGACCTCATCTGTAAGTTTTATCTCTCCACGAAATTGAAGCACATTTTTTTCTGGCCTATAATTGACCACACAGCTTGGCTAGAGCCACGGAGCTACCCTGTGCCAGGAGATAAACTTGACTGCTAAGGTCTCTTGCCTTGGTTAGAAAGCTCAACTCATGCTGAATGCAATGATATGAACTTCAGTGTAGGTGTCACAAACATTCAGATTCTAGGAACTCAGCAATGTGGTAGGACATCACAGTTCTATTATTGCTATGTGTAAGAGGAAATAAAAGTTGTAAGAGAAGGTATGAAATGGTATAAGGTACCTGAAATGTATCCAGAAGGGCTAAATATGATGGTTTGAGAGTAAACCACTATACAATAAACTGTAGATCAGATCTGAAGATATTCTCAAATCATCTGATTTCAAATAAGGTTTGAAAGTTCACACCCAAGGATCTCGGGTGTAGTAGCACCCAAGCCACTTGGAAGCTGGACTCCTAAAATCACTCTGGCATTAATAATATATCACTCTAAGGAGGAAGAACCATTGCAAAGGTGCTTCTATGCAGCTAGAAGCTAAAATCATCACCTCAAGCTTAACATAGTAAGAAAGAACATAAAAATATCAAACAAAAATGAGAAAAGGGAGTGTTCATTACCTAATCACAAAATGACAACTTTACAAATACAGTATTATGTTTTATTTAAAGAGCTGATAGCCTTGATAAGGCAGTAGGAAAAAAATCTCCTATGAGAACTAGCTGCTGAAAGAGTCAATTGCATTGAAGTACCACCTCAGAGCCAGCTGGGGGGTTCTTTGGGTTACAGGGAGTCTGTGGATCGTGTTGGCTGGTTCTGGGTCTACAGAGATCCCAATAAATGGTTATTCCAATGAAACAGGGAAGCATCAAGTGTCCAACATGACAACATCAGACCACCCCACAACATCAATAAATGGAACCTCATCACATCCCTCTGAGCCATACAGTAGAGACACTTGAATGCTCATAATTGAGCATGTGTGTAAGTGCTTGTAGGACTGAGGCCAAAGGTTGAAACAGCAGCCAAGGGAATACCTGCCCAACCTCTTCAAGGCAAGGATATTTTTTTTGTAAAAAGATATTTTAACCTTCAGAGGCCATGGACTATGTACTGGTAATGTGACCTTTAACTTCTCTAGATCAAATGTTTATACAGGTGCTCTCATTTCCTGAAAGAGGAGCAGAGGTTTTAAAATTATACAAACACTATTAATTTAAATATTTTTCCCAGTTGCTGTATCATGCCATTGAAAATAAATATATTTAACATCTTTACTTGGATCCAGACATGTAACATAAGATTTTGAAAATCCTTATGTTCATCTGGTGGAAGTTTTCAGACTACATGTATAGGAAGGCACTTTAGTTGCTATCTAGCTTGAGTTCTAGAGATTACAACAATGAAAAATTTCACAGGAAAAAGATCTGAAAGTTTCCCTAATAGTTATGAGGAATCCTAGTGTTGCAGTGACAATGAAGACCAGGGGTCCTGGGATTTCTGTGGTTGATAGGTCAGTTCTGAGGCTGATACCAAGGGGATTTCCTTGTCCCAGTTTGGTTGGAATGTTAACAGTCTGAAGCAGGAACACCAGCCTTACATGGGAAATGCAAGATACAAAGATTCTCAGTTGTTCCTACTCCAAGCCTGCTTGGAGCTGACAAAAAGAATGCTGTTTTCCACATCTCTTGACAATTATCTGCTTTTCCAATAGCTCAGGACAACTCAGTGTCCCAGCAGAGATTCTCTCTCTGGGTCAGTACCACCATTGAGAGCTGTGTGGGGTTGTGCTGACAGATTGGTGTTTGCTGCATTTGCTTTTCCTATAGATCCTTTTAGGTCAAGTCTGGAAAACACACAGATATAAAAGCTCTGAAAAATGCTGCATGTGAATGACTTCACATCCGCCCCTGAGCTCTGAGCCAATTAATTAGTGAAATGTAATTCTGGCTGCCACCTTTCCACTTCGAGCCATGTCTCAGACTCTCAGGTAAGTGATGTACAGCAGATGCTTATGTTTAGAAAAGCACTGTGTGAATCATACAAGGCTCATCTGCTGTGCTCTCTTAGCCAGGCTGAAAGCTAAGACAAGTACACAGGTTGTGTTGAGATGGAGAACATACCCAGTAATGTGCTTTTCTCAGAAGGTAAATGAGAAATAAGAGTCCTCCAGAAGTGGCACCAAGGGAAATTGCTACCATTTAATTTACAATCTGGGTCAATTCCTGGAGTGTTTTCTTGTAACAGCCTGGAAATATGAAACCTTTGAGTTATGCTTGCAACACACACACGTGATACTGAAGTGTTTGCCCTCCCACAAGCACACAAACTAGAGTAAGGGTCAGAGGATGGGGCAGAGGATGTTAAAAGAATGTGGAGGCTAAACACACCACACACAAGAGCAAGACACGTGCTTGTTGGGAAGAACATGTTAGTCTTGATATGAGGTAGAGATTTCTACTTCCACAACTGCTGACAACCCACCTGACACCAAACAAAGGCTGGAAAGGGACTGGAGAAGGGTCCTCCATATCCCTTCATCACTGATGGCAATGTAAATGTTTTGGAGAGATGTGATTTTCCTTAGCTCTGTAGAGCCCAGACTGGCAGAAAATATTAGGGCAGCATGGCTCAGTCTAAAAATTCATCTCTGAGAAAAAAAAATGTGCAGTACTCTGTGCTAAAGCAGAGCCATGTAGTTATTATAAGAAACCTCATGAGATACCCATCTTAGGAACAGCAGCTGGGTTTCTAATTAACAGCTTTTGCCTGAAAGTTACTCAGAGTATTTCAAATGTCACAGATGTCAATGGTGTTTGCAGCAGATTTTGTACATGTTAAATATCTGTCTACTAAGAAATTATGTTATATCCTCTGAAGATGTCTAAAAAGTGGTAGTAGGTACTGATCAGGATTTTAGGGTTTAAATTTTAGACATCTAAATGAAAGAGGCTTTGTTTGATGCTAAAAACAAGGGGTGGAACTTGGTGGCCAAGAAGGCATCCTGGCCTGGATCAGATACAGTGTGGCCAGCAGGACCAGGGCTGGGATTGTCCCCCTGTACTCAGCACTGGTGAGGCCACACCTCGAGTGCTGTGTCCAGCTCTGGGCCCCTCACTACAAGAAGGACATTGAGGGGCTGGAGCACATCCAGAGAAGGGCAACAGGGCTGGGGAAGGGTCTAGAGCACAGGTCTGATGAGGAGCAGCTGAGAGAGCTGGGGGTGTTTAGCCTCAAGAAAAAGAGGCTCAAGGGAGACCTTGTCACTCTCTACAACTCCTGAAAGAAGGCTGTAGCCAGGTGGGGTTGGCCTTTTCTTCCAAATAACAAGTGACAGAACAAGTGAAAATGTCCTCAAATTGTGCCAAGACAGGTTTAGATTGGCTATTAGGAAAAAATTCTTCTTGGAAAAAGTTATCAAGTTGAACAGGCTTCCCAGGGAAGTGCTTGGACCACCATCCCTGAAACTTTCAAAAGCCGTGTAGATGTGGCACTTGGGGACATGGTTCTGTGGTGGACTTGGCAATGTTGGGTTAATGGTTGGGCTCAATGATCTTAAGGGTCTTTTCCAACCTAACAATTCTGATTAAATGGTTCCTTATGTGCATTTGAATACATGTATATATCAACAAAACTTACAGGATAAAGGGACAGTGCTTTCATGTTTATAGATAAGCAAGCCCTGGATAGACTGCGCAGACGTTTTAAAGCCAGCTGAGAAGTAAATAATGGAAAAGTAAAACAATTTCGAGTTTCATTACATTGGAACATGTTGAATCCTGGAGGTTCAGAAGGAATATGGTATTATAGTTCCTTATTTCCAGCTCTTTCTAAAATGACACATCTGCTGAGACCTTCTCTATGATGGCAATCAACTGTTGCAGGATGTCTTTTGATAGTTAATTTGGTTTCATATTGGCCATTTGATTAATAGAAAGCCAATACTGAACTTTTCTCCAGGAGGCAGGCAAGACCACTGTTTTTTGATTACATGATCATTTTACAAATAGTGAGTCCTTTCTCTCAGCACAAGCAAAGGGAAGGCATTTGAAAAGTTATTCAAACAGATGTCACTGAACCTATCAAGGCAGAGTTGGAGCTTGTTATCAAACTCTACATACTGAAGTCCTGGAGCTGCTGGTCCTGTCATGATAGACTTCTAATTTTCATGGCTTTCAAAAATTACAGTGCTCTGAACATTACATAAATGAAGCTTTCTGGAGAGTGTTTGTTCACAAAAAAGCATGCACCGAGCCCTGTGCAATCACTGATTCTCACAGAGTACATGGCCCATCTGTAATTGCTTTATGATATAGAGAAGATCATTAGAAATAATTCAAGACACTTCAAAGGAAATATTTCTCTAACTCAAGACCACCTCTGGTGGCAGGCAAATTCTGCTCTCCCCTAGGAAACGAAAAGAAAAGGGAAATGGATATTTTGAATGAGAGAATTGATATTCACCTAAATATACCCCAAGGATAAAAAGGATTATTTATGGATTTATTTGGGTTATAAAATCAACATTCACTGATCATATGGGAGAAAACTCTGTTTAGATATACTGCAACTGTGAAGCTATTGCAGTATATGCTTGAAGTGTGTGTGATTTTCATGGGATTATTATAAACTCTGATTTGAGGCATGCTTTGATTTCCAAGCCTGTATCTGAAATACTTAGAATTGGATTTTTCTGTGTCCTTGGCTTTTAGAAACTGTGGTTTATGACTTCAAGTCTCCTGTTAACTGGTTCACACCTTTTTTGTGTGTGTGCAGGATGGCACAATCATAGCTCTACAACTGCAACAACTGTTGCTAAAACACAAGTTAACCCAGATCTTCCACAGATGCTAAAATTTAAAAAAAAAAGCTTTATTTTACATACAGATTAAAAACAATTAAAATAAGGGAATAAAAATGACAAACATTGTAGTAATATGGCTAGAGACTGAGACAGAAGATAATTTTAGCAACTGTGGAAAATTAAATGAAACTTTGCCTAAATTTTCAATATGATTGTTGATACAAAGCATGATGACAAAAGTCAGAATACTTGACCAAGCACTTGGATGGAAAAGGAAAGATATCTATCAAAAACAGACAGTTCAAGCATCTTGATAAACTCCAATTGAGTGTGGAGAGGGCAAAGAGTCTCCACAGAAAAACACAGAAAAATTATCAAACAAAGTACTGGTGCACCATCAAGGAGAGTTAACAGATTAAGGACACTGCAATTGAGTGAAGGAAACCTCTTGCACGTGCTCAAAAATAGAAGATAGAAGATCTAAAATATAGATTTGTTACTCTGACTTCAATGGTATGTTGTGCTTATAGGAGGAAAAATATGAAGAAAAGCTAAGTGACTGAAAGATGAAATACAGTATGTTTCTATGAAAGGTTACATATAAAACCCAAATCTGATATTTTATTCAGTAAAATGGCTGATTTTCAAGCTGAAGAGAATACAGATATCATATTTTCAAGCTGAAGAGAATACAGATATCATTAATACCAGTAGACTAATGTATACATTGTCATGTAGGGTATTTTAATCCAAATAAGGAGATTAATTAAACATTTTCAAGATGGAGATGACTGATAAAACATAGCTTGTTCTGGAAAGGGATGTTTGGATTCTCAAAACATGATACTCAGGTTTCCTACTCATACCCCTGGATGCAGGCAAGGAGGTCAGTTTCACCTGCTTACACCCTCCCAAACAGGCACCCAAAAATCCCCCAAATCACTGATGTTTACTCCCTTCTTCTATGCCTCTGCTTCTATTTTAGGCAGGGGCATTACCAGCCTCAAGCCAGAATCTACTTTCTGTGGGGGGAGCCCAGCCCCCTGGCAGTTCCTGGTAGATCCAGAGCAGGAGATCTTCATGCCAGAAGACTCCACTGTTGCTCCTCTTCCATGAGCTGGTGCTACCCTGGACTCCTGGGGAGGTCTGCAGGGCCTGTCTCTTTGTGATGCTGGACACAGCCATCACTGGTTCCTCAAGTCCCTTCTGAAACTTTGGGGAAGGGGAACAACTCCTGGGGGGCTGTGCCTGCCTCCTTCCTCACCTCACATTCAGGGATACCCTCTCCCAATACTTTTAAAATCACTGCCATTTCCCCTGACAAATGCAATGCCTTGCTCTCAAAACCAACAACTTGTTGCTAACACTGCCAAAATATCATGTAATCTCTTTCTGGTTTTCCTTTTTTTTCTACTTTTTTATCATTTTAAACAAGAGCACTTCATGCCTGCAGTTGGCAGGGACAAAGGGGGAGGCAGCAGGGAGGGAAGGGGAGAGGGCTGAGGAACATCTGTTTCACATTTAACCTGGAACCAAACTTTTTCATCATGCTTCTCCAGCCTGGCTTGTATATTGATTCAATTACTAGGCTCTGCTAGTGCAAGAGATTTATATTAAAGCCTCATACAAAGCTATTGTGTTTTGTCACACAACAGTACTGAACCAATTACAAACGTGCTCTACATGATCCCTCTCAGTTGTACACATTTGCTTGAGGACAATCTGACCAACCTAGACTCCAGCTGCACTTTTCCTTATCTCCTGGAAGGTGTGACACACCTGGCTGGGACTTGCTAGCAGGAGGGTCACATCCTGGGCATGTCATCCTCACTCCTCCTGTCCCCTGTGTGCCACATTTCTCTGCTCTGCCTCATCAAAGGCTTGCACAGGTGAGAGAAACAGGCTGGACCCACGTGCACAAAAGCCTGGCCTCGGGTCTCAGCAGCTGGAATAAAGGTCCCTCAGGTGTGCAAAGGAGCAGTGGTGTGATGTGACTTCCCCTCACGAATGGGAAGAAGTTGGCCCATGCAATCCCATCACAAGAATGGGAAGAGGCACTTGGGGCTGGTTGATACTTGGGGACAAGAAGGGCAGAAGAAACAGCTCCTTTTCCCCTAAGAATCCAGGTTCCAAGCAGGGAAGCAAAATGGTAATTGCTCTTTGCAGAACATGTCCCATATAGAAAGTCAGTTTGCTGCTTGTGCCAAAGACAGGTTCCATCCTTGGCCACTGACTTGCCATGTAACCATAACCAGAACTTCCTAAGCCATCATTTCAAATATGGTAATCATTTTGGATACTACCATACTTTATGGGCTCTCAACATGAATTTTCTGTAGAAAGCCACCAGAAAGCCACCATACCTTGAATTAAATAACTTTTTACAAATGTTTAAACCTACCAATTCCTTTTTCAAAACACCCAAGAAACTACACAATACTTTATAGATTGCATGCTTATCTGTAGAACATAATTGACAAATTTAGCACCTAGGGAGCTTCCAAACTGCTCAGAAAACACTACACAAAGAGCACTGAGGAGCAACAGAGGAGGCTGCTGTGGCTGTGTCAGATGTGCAGATGCTCCTCACTTGCCCACACGTTTCCTACTTATTTCTATTCACAGACAGTGTTTGCCTCTTCTCAGCACCTGTCTTCCAAGATCTTCCTGATGGGGCTGTAACCATCAACCAGTTCTTCTCTGAGTCCATGTGTGCCCAGTTCCCAGGTAAATGCAGCCCCCTAGCCAGGCACTGCCTGCCTGTGTGCAGGTTCTCAGGCAGAACTGGGGCTGAGGTTGTGAGATGTCTTTCAACAGGGACTTGGCTTTTCATAACTAATCAGAGAGGACCCCTGAGGTAATAATGTGCATTAACAACAATATTAATGATACTGTATCTATCAAAGTAGACTTTCAAGTGCTCCATTTAACAGCCCTGAAAGATAAAAGTCAGTGTTATCCAAGATAGAGTCACCTTTTTTCAGAATAATTCCCCATTCCATCAACTTCCTCCTGCCTCAGTTTACCTGTTCTTGCACTGGAAATAGTATCTAACAGGGGAGAGAGCAAAGCTCTTATGGCACAAAGTGATGCTGTGAAGCAGATACCTATGGACTCCACCCTCATACAGACATGACCCATAACTCCTCAGCAGAGTTGTCCTGTGGGTAAAAGATAACAGGACCCTGCATCCATAGTAAAGGTTGAAATTGCCTGAACAGATGGAGCCCAAGTGTCCAGAGATTCTGAGCTAAAACTAGCAGGGCTCTTTCAAAGCCAGACCGTAACTAGCTGTGATTGGAGCACTTACAATGAGCTTTAGCTAATTTTGAGCTCTTTGCAGATCCTTTCACACAAGCGACGTGCAAAGAATGGCAGCAGCTGTGTCTGCCCTGCGTGCTGCGAGCCAGCTGCGCCCGGGGCCCCATGGCTGCATTATCCTCCCGCTGCCTCGCAGTTATTGTTCCTCATTTCTCAGCAGGGCGTTAATGCTCCAGGTTGAGTCTCGGGATTCCCCTGCCTGGGATCTTCCCGAGAGTCCTTTTTCACAGCCAGGTGATCGAAGAAAGAGTCAGAGCTGCTTGGCTTTTGTTCTCAAGCTTGTTTATTTTCTCTTATCTATAACATGTTCTCCCTGACCAGCCGAGATGCGTTCAGCAGGTCAGCTCAAGGCACACTGCCCACTCCCGGGGCCATGGTATCTTTATATACTATAAACTACGTAGACATTATTTACAGTTATTCCCCAATACCTATCACCTATGTTAGACTGACTGTCTAACACATCACCTATGTTAGACAGTCAGTTTCTACTCTAAACCAATCCAAAAGTGCCACCATCACCAAGAAGATGGAGGCCACGAAGAAGAAGGAAGGAGGGCAGTACACACCCAGATTCCTCCATCTTGACCCCCCTGTACACTTCTCATATAAATCTTAATATTCTATTTCTCTACTCAGTGATAAGCTACTCATTCTATTCTACTTTCTCTGGTTTGTAACTCTTCACATAAAGTTGGTAACTTTTTCCATGGCTCAAGATCGAAGGCAAAAGGGTTTTGGGCTCTGTGCCAAGCCCTCTGAGCCCACTGCCTGGGTCTCAGCCCATCCAAGGCAACAAGAGAGATGTCCTGGTTTCCCACAGTTGAGCATCCTGTTAATGTGGCTGCCCAGCTTCCTGCGCTGTCCTCAGCTGGCAGAGAGCAGGGGCAGAGCAGGCTGAGCCTGCAGGAGGGGATGGATGTAACCCAGAGGGTACAGGGCAGACCTGAGGACTGAGTGCAGCACGTAGCCCCTGGCACTAGCATCAACCAAGCAACTCCAGCAAACTTCCTCCTGGGAAACACCCTGAACTATCTTGTGCAGCTCCCAGGAAATCTTGAACCATCAGGGGCTTTTAAGTGGTCTTCAGCTCACTGAGTGAAATCTAGCTCTGGTACTTCAGTCCCTCTGAGCACAAATAATTGCTGCTGGATCATGGTTACGTCCAAAACAATTTCTATCTTCATCCATGACAAACAGAGCAACACGGCCACTCTTGAAGACAAGTTTCTTGTCATAAAATATGCAGGGTAGATACTCCCATCACCATGAAATGAAAGTTTCCTTAAAATCCAGGGAAACATGGGCCACCATCAAGTATCCTCATATGGTCTAACATGGAAGGAGTGTGAAAGGCAGTAATAGCAGAAGTAAGATTTCTGAGTTCAGGATTTCTGACAAACAGTTCTGAAGAGATATTTTACCCATTTCTATGACCAGTGTCTGTAAGTTTATTTTTCTCTACTTTCTGTACATCTGTTTAAAATAAAGAGCCTTTACTGGAAAACCAGGTGTCATAAGTTGACATCTTAACACCACGGAGACCACCCCTTTTCAAGTCAAATAATTTCAAAAGTTTATATTCATAGAAAAAGAAGACAGAAATATGATTAGGGAAATCCATTTTAATTAGCTGCTGCCTGATTAACCTTGGTTGAGGTATCTGCACTCCAGCAATTTGTAGTTTTTAAGTGGTGGCTGATCAGACTTGGTCATTTTCTTTTCTATTTGAGTTCTACTGTAGAGTAGAGTAGAGTTTTCTACCTTATTCTACTGTACAAGAAATGTGAATTTATTAGAGAACTATCTCATATTTCCGGTGTCAATTTTTNTTTTTTTTTTTTTTTTTTTTTTTTTTTTTTTTGTAATTAACACTTTAAAATAATTAGAACTGCTGGCAGAAATTCCACAATTCTTAGGGGCAAACAGCAGCTTGCTTTATAACTGGATAGTTCCATGGAAGTATTATCTCAGTGCCATGGTCTGTTGTAAAGAAAACCGAGTTTTCAGAATTATTATGAAAAAGGAAAGCACAGAATTCACCAATCTGGCACCATGCATGTTTATGCATCAGTTTTCTCAAAGTTGTGTCATTTGGTCTCCAGCCACAGAATAGAGTGGGGAATGTTCAGAAAAGGAAAAAAAGTATAATAAAAGTCATTCAAACTTCACAGGACAGCTTCTGAACAAGCAATGCAACAGTCTTCACTCTGGAAATAGTCAGAAGGGGATTTGATGGGGCTCTACAAAACCAGGGAGAGGATGAAGGCAGGTTGAATATACATCTACTGTTGAACACAGACAAGACATATAGGATCTAAAATGCAATTAGCTGGAAGCAGGTTCAGACCAAACAAAGAACAGTTTTACTCACACCAAAATCTGTTTAATCTGTGGAGCTCCTCACCATCCTCCTCACGGGTGCCAGAGGACCTCAGCTTTTTAGAAGAAGGCTGCAGAGACTCATAGAAAAGAAATCTCTCAGGGCAATTAATTATACAGATGATGAGCAAATTGCAGAAGACTGAAATGACATTTGAGAAATTTTCTCTCAATTTTTGTAATATTTTGTATTTTCCTAGGTGTGTCCATATGGCAAAATTCAATACAAAATACCAGGCTAGAATGCTACTTGCTCTGGTTTTATATCTTTATACTGAGCCTGAATATCCAGTTATGCTGGGTACCATCCACAGGGAACACCTGTGACAATGTATACCCAGAGCTACCACTGAGTCAGGAACCAGGCAGCCAGAGCAGCAGGGCTGAGCTCAGGGATCCTGCCACTCACATGGGACTTTCAAGGGGATTTCCTTGCACAGGGGGAGTGCAGCTCAGGCCAGCTCATGCCTGTAGAATATCTGAGACCTTGAACAGCATAGATGTACCCATATCACCCTACACTGCTCTTCAAGTAACTAAGAGCTCCTCAGTTCCTTTTTGGATTTCAAACTGCCAATCATACAAAATGCCAAAATGCTGGATTACTCTTTTACATTTAACCAGCCAGGGAAAAAAGCATGGAATTTGTAGATACATAGTTGAAACTACGGATCCCTCCGAATCATGGCCCTACAGTGGAGGAGGCTGCAGCAGGTTCCTTTCCCTGTGCCTGACAAGGTCCTGCAGAGCTCTTCAGCTGGCTGGGAACCTCCATGTCACATCTTGGGGCATGCACTGCAGCCTCTCATTTGCATCTCATAACACACTGGTAAGCTGCAGTACATGTCTCACTGTCATGGAAACTTCCCACTGGAGAAGGAAAATAAAAAAAAAAAAGGAGAAAGAAAAATCATAATTTTGTCCTACAAGACACCACATGCAGCCCACAGGAGATACAATGTCAAATGCAAAGCAGAGGGGAAGGTGCTCTGGAAGAATCAAATGGCCAGAACAGTCTCAGCACAAACAGCTTGGCCTGAGGAGCACAGATAATATTATGGAGGGGAACTATTTGGCAGAATTTAAGTAGATTATGTTTCCAACAAGGACACAATTAATTGTTGAAGTAAAATATGTTTCCACTTTAAAAAAATAATATGCCAAATGAAGTTTTTTGACCATCACTACCTTCAGCCTCTTCTTCCTGACCACATTGTACTCAAGTCTCTTTATGCTCTGTGATGTAGCATAAACCAGTTCTACACAGATTCTCTGGTGGTTTGTGGGTTGTGTAGCACAGAGATATGCTTTTAAGATTAACAGTATATAAACCTCATAAAACCAGCTTACACTGTCTCACTAGGGCATAACCCACATGTGATCCTAATATCCAGAACTGCTACCAGCTTAATTATAGCTCCCTTTGCTTTGGGTGTTTGGAGTTTCCTGAAAGAAACAACTCCTCTAATAACTATAAAAATATCAGAGAAGCTAAAGGCACTCCTGGCTATTGCAGACTACCCAGCACTTTCTAAAAAATATGCTGCACAACATGAGAGTCAAAGGTTTAACAGAGCCCAGACAGACTGCCAGGAAACCCAAGGCAGTTTCAGAAGCCTACAGTGGTACGGGGAAAGTTCAGAGGCAACCACCACCTTATCCCTCAGTGTCCAGGTGCTGTTTTACCCTTTAGTCATGCAGAGGGGAAAGGGGAGGGATTCCACAGAAAATGGAATCTGTGCCCAAGGCTGAACTCATTTCTTCAAGGTTTGTCAGGGTGTTTCCACCAATAGGTCACCACACCCTCCCCACATGAAAGAACTGTACAGAAAGCAATGCCAGTAACTTTTGGCCCCGGGCTGACATAGCATTTTGCTCTTTCTCTGATGTGATGTGAATAAGCAAAGAAAGGTGTTGAACTGAAATGCCTCAGACACTGCAGCATGAAGCATAACAAGGCCCCCTTTTCTGAGTGTTACGATAGACTCTGACATATGGTACTGAATGTACTTGATTATTGCATAAATTCTGTTAATTTCTGGGAAGCAGTAAGGAAGCAGACTTCCAGCTAAGATCTTTATCCTTGTATATCCCCTGGAGTGCACCACTTCAGTAACATTTTTCAGCAATACCATAATGAAGGAGCTCCTTATGTGAGCCACTGCACTGCCCTCACTATTTTCCCTCACCCCTTACTTGCCTCCAATAAAATCCCTGCACAGGGAGAGAGAAAAAGGGAAAAAAGAGAAAGCCAAGAGGGGAACTGTTTTCCCAGGCCAAATCCCACTTACTGTGGCTTCCCATTAGGGACTGAAGCAGATGATTCCAAGCTGTGCTCTGCTGTGCAGTGGAAATGCAGAGGTAGACAAAGATCACCCTCAAGGCATGAACGTCATCTGGGAACAGTGGCATGGACCACCTTAACCAGGTCTCACAGGTCTCAGTGTAAAGCTGAGAACTAATGCTGAGCTGAGCTGGGCTGGGCTGAGCTGAGCTGAGCTGAGCTGGGCTGGGCTGGCAGCCTCCCCTCCATCCAGATGTCTGTGCCTGTTCCCTAAGTAGCTGCATATGCATGCTCCAGACAGCTCTGGAGACATCTACAGGTGTTGTTGTCTCTTCAGCAAAGGAATCAGGGCTGGGCAGTGGCCTCCAGGTTCAGGTTGGTGTGAATTATGTCACCATCTCAGCTCTCTTTATCTCTCTTTGTTCTGTCATGTGGCCAAACCTCTCAGTGGCATTCCTCACGGAAGTTGTGTAAGAGAGATGTGGCATTACAGCCAGAAGAAAAAAATTCTGATGAGGTAGTAAAGCAATGGGTCATAATGTTCTTTAATGAGTAAATATAAAGTTGTTTGCATGTCCCAGAGATCCTAAACTTAAAATTAACCCGGCTAGCTCTAGGACATAAGGTCCCTGAAGATATTCTGGTTCCTGTAGTATTACAAGGCTATAACCATTTTGACCTTCTGAACTCTCTCTTAGCTCTTCACAACCTTCCCATAAGACTTTTTAGACCTCAGACCATCCAGAAGGAGGAAACAGAAAAATTATAACGATAAAGACAAGATATCTGCCTCCTTTGTCCTCAATTCCAGTGGATGTCATTGCCTCTGAAAACAACTGGTACAAACCTGAAAATTAACAGGGATTTTATTTTCCTGGCAGAATGGTTTCTGTTCACTCCCACATTGTTCCTCATTTTCTGCCTCCCACAGGCAGTGGTCTCCTGTTCCTTGTCCTCATTCTTGATATTTCCAGCCTCATGACCTTTCCCTGCCAGACACCAGAGACCAAAACTAAATACATAAGATCACTGCATTGATGAAAGAAGTGACTGGACCCAGTAAGACAGGCACTGTCACCTTGGTGACATCCATTGGCTCACTCCATGTCCAGCGCTGCTGTGTGCTCAGACCATGAGGTGTTTAAGGCAGGGATTATGCCTTATGAAGTTTGCATAGAGGTGCTGACTGAGGCCTTTGGGCAATGTGAACATTAAATAAGAGCCTTGTACTAGAAAACATTCCCACCTGGGAAGGTTCAAAGAAAAGCCTCCTTGTACAAGTGAAATTCCAGCTTGGTACACTGGCAGTTTACTTAACAGAGCTTGGCAACTGAAACAAATCATTGTACAAGAATAAGCAGAGACTTCCCATTTTGCTCCACCTGTCCTTCCACAGATAGATTCACTAACATGTGCCTGCTGTTTTATCAGCCTGGGATAGACAATAAGTTAGGGCCCTTTCAGCATGCAGAGATGATCCTTCAGCTTTCAGAAATGTGAGGTGTCAGCCCTGAGGAGGAAAACAATAAAAATGTTAATGTAATGGATGAGCATCTGTCAAACTGTATGTGATGCATTCCAATTTCCAGCAAAGACTGATACAAGAACATACAGCAATAAAATTTTAGCATTAGTCATTTTTAAGGATCAAGAGGAATAGTAATTTGTTCTACTGCCCTTTCATTTCTATGGGCTGCTTACAGCAATATATTTATTCTTACTAATTTTGTGTGAGGATCATAAAGAGGAATTGAGGGAGGAAGGAACAGTG
Source organism: Peucedramus taeniatus (assembly GCA_013400575.1). Classification (NCBI taxonomy): domain Eukaryota; kingdom Metazoa; phylum Chordata; class Aves; order Passeriformes; family Fringillidae; genus Peucedramus; species Peucedramus taeniatus. The sequence goes on from WBNO01015737.1 coordinate 64,392, forward strand.
ATACAACACTGAACTCACAGTAATCAAAACTTGTGCAAAAACCATTCCCTCTTTCCTGTGTAACCTACCCCTCCCAGTACTGGCTGTACACATTCAAGGGACTCTTTACACAATTGCATTTGTTCACAGACATTATGTCCACTATGTAAAATAAAAGGTAGGGAAAAAATGCAGCACTTTGTTTTAAATCTTCTGTGATGACTTTCTTCTTGAGTCTCTGAATGTCTGGTTTCACTATGTGCAAAATATGATACGTGCCCTCTTACTGAAAATCACTTTGAGATGTATGGATGAAAAATGCTTTATATGTACTCCTGACTATGGCAGTTTATTTGTTCCCCTAATAACCCATTCCTTCAATGAAGACAGTTTTATTAAGATCAACAGGAGAGCAGGGTGCAGGGGGGAGGCATTTAAATTGGGGTAAGATTTTTTAAAAGTGAAATTATTCCATGCCCCAGTAATATAACATCTAGGAAAAGAAACATTATTTGAACAGGTGCATTTTATATATCACATGCACGTGCACTTTCACTGCTTGAAGCCCGTCTAGTGAAATTCACCTGGGCAGCAAATGAGCCTGTAAAGTTACATTATTAATTTTCAGGCCAGTGTTCCCATTTAGATAATCGGCGTCATGCCTTTGCAATTTACTCAACTAAGCCAATTCAGCAAAACTGCCCTTTTTACAGCATATGTACCCCATATGTGAAGGCTGGATCTACCCTTTTATTCCAGTGTTGTAAGTAAGAACATGTTGTCAAGAAGATGTAAAGGCAAGGCTTACACTAATCAGCCATGATGCACCATCTAAGGCTTTGCCTAGGAGCTGAGTACACTTTTTACATTGATACACGTGTTAGAGCCCACATAATAAAACAACATGGGGCTCTTGATCAGACGTGGTGCAAGCTGGACTGCACGTGCAGGCTTCGTGTACCACCATCAAAGGAGAGTCCTCACTGTGCTCCCACTGCCTGGCCACATCAGGACTGACACACAGGGAGAAGGTGCGAGGAGGATCAGGGACAGAGCAGGGATCCAGAGCATTCCTAGCAGCTTGTCTTCAACTCATTTGGGGGCAATCAGTTACAAACAGGACCCACAGAACAGAAGGAGCTTAAGTAGGTAGAAGTACTGAATGTGTCTTAGCAAACATATAATATTGTTATATTTAGTCATGGACTGAGCAAGTAAATGTACTCTGGCCTTCAAACCCTCAGAAATCCTGACTTAATTTCAGCCATTTAAATGTGGATGCTCAGATAAAACCAACCCTCTGGATGCCCTTCACACTGAGTGAATTACAGAAATACAGCCAGCACCCAGCTTATTTCAGACACTTCAACGTTATGATAGGATAAATTGTTCTCTAAAGGAGCCTCAGAGTCTTCACTGATTGTAGCAGAAATTTCAATTAGATAACAAACTTTTATATGGATCAAATTAGTCAGGATGAAATACATAATGAGTTGTATCCACTGGGAAAACTCTTGTCATCATCATTTCCAAATTTCCATTCATGCAGAACCAGGGGCAGATGGGGCTATAGTACTGACAAAACTTCAGTGATTCTTGTTCAGTAGAAAGTGAAAGCCAAATTCAGCCCAACTGAAAGATGAATATCATGAAACAGAGTACTCAATTTCAACAAAGATATTATAGAGGAAAATTATGTTAATTACTAGTGACTATATAGAGGGTTCATGGAAAGTCCTGAAAAATTTTCCATCTCTTATTTGCTAAATGATGTTCACTAGGTATCTCACAAGGGAAAATACCACCTGATCCTAGAAGGAAAACAAATCAAAAAACAAACCAAAAAAATGAACTTGGTATAATGTATATTGTTAAAATTAAACAATGAAGAAAATTGAACCTCCAAGGACAGCCTGTGTGAAGAGGTTACAAATATTGCTTTGCCCTGCAAGAATGATATCATAGTTTCTGTCAGAATTGCTAATACCAACATGTGTTTTCTGAAACATGGACTTAGAGGTCTATGGTATCTTTGTACTCACAGACTCATTTTCCCACAGAACTTCATGAACTGAAGGATGAATCTTCACTACACTGTAGTAGCCTACAGCTTTTCTTTATTTTACAGCATTGTTACAACCTCTCAAATCTTCATGGTAATATCCTTATCTGTATTTTTTTGACATTACATCTGAAATGCATTAAAAATTACTCAAAATTTGGATAGACAAATCAACAGAGCAATTACATTTAAACATTTTTTTATCTCAGATGTTTAACAGACTACTACAACCTCACATCTACACACCTGTCATGGGTGAGGTGGGGGTTTCAGACAAAGTTAATTAGGGAAGCCCTCCTGTTGTGTCACAAGGTGCAGAAGGGAGTCCCTTGCTTTCTAAACTCCTGGGGGCAGCTGGATCCAATTTTAGCCCCAGACTGGTTTAAGGAATTATAGAGGTGTGATTGGGCCTTTTTACAACTCTTCCCAGCAGGTTTAAGGATGGCAAACCAGATATATTTATATTAAAATGGATTATTTATTATGATAAATGATTAGACAAAAGATCTTTATTGGAATTATTTGCTAGATACAGAAGCTAAAAGTATGAGTATAGCATAGTGTAAGACAGGATAAGGCACTACAGCAAAGCAATTATATTAAAGCTAGCAAAGAGAAACAATTATTAGAGATTGATATAAGTCACCAATGCCAATGACTATGAACAAATCTCCTTCACTCAAACTCGAGGTGTAACTTTGAGGCATCCTCACTCAAGGGAGGATCCTCACACACACTCCAAGAAGGGATATATCAGAAGAATCTGTCCATTTGAAAGTGGAACTGGACTTCTATAGTATAAAGTGGTTGACTGTCAGTCATGTATCTCCAGGCAGCTCAGCATTTTTAGACAAGGGTACTTTACCATTCCTGCCACAGTTAAGGAGACAGACTGGTTTTAGCATAATTCAGCATCAAAACAGCATGACACATCCTCTCTCAGTCCACCACTTACAGCCTTGAAAATAGGGCATTACCTGAGTTGCACAACCACATTCTGAGTGAAGCATCCTGCCACAATACCAGCCAGTCCCACAAAAGTGTTTCTCATAGATCTGTTTAGGAAGTTCATAATGCAAAATGTATTACATCATTTAGATTCACACTTGACTGCTGCACAGAAATATATGTCTATAGACATTTTGCAAATTTAACTGATTTGAAATATAAGTGAGTGTGCACCAGTTTGATTTATTGTATGTTGAATCAGCAAGAATGTGAAATAACATAACTGAGAAAAAATTAAGACTAATTTATCCTTTTCAAAAACTCATTCCACAAATCTTAATTCTAAAATTTCCTTCCCAAGAGCTCCAATAGATTTCTTTGCTAAAAGCAAAGCGCTCAATAGATTTCTTTGCTTTCCATCAGAATAATCTCAACCAAATTCAGAACTGTGCAGCCCAACAGATGTCAACCAGGTCTGGGATCAGAGGCCAGAAAACACGATCCCAGAACAGGATCAGCACATGCAGGGATTTCCTGATCACAGCCCAGACCTCTAGATCTGTGACTAGGCAGAGTGGGAAGGAGAAAGAGGAAACTTCTGTCAGGGTACATGTGGTTGTGGTCTAGCACTGTGAATAGATGAATTTTCTGGCAGCAGTTCTTGCCAAGTGATTTCATGATTTTATGAGGGAATTCTACTGATGCAGGCCAAATCTCTTCCAGTTGTGATGTGACATAAACCGATATACTCTAGGTATTGTCTAATCTGTCACACTTTGACATTCCAAACTATATAGACCAATCTAGACAGTCCAGCCAAGGAGGTTCAGATTAGATATTAGGAAAAATCTTTTCACTTTGACACTGTTTTGGCATTGGTGAGTTAGGCATTCTCACTACAAGACTAATTAGGTACCAGGGAAGTGGTGGAGTCACTATTGCTATTGGTGGAGTCTTGAAGTGTTTAGAAGGCATCTGGATGTGGCACCTGGGGATATGGTCTGGGGTGAACATGGTAGTGCTGGGTTAATGTTGGACTGGATGATCTTGAATGCTTCTTCTAATCTGAATGACTGTGATTCTGTGCTATTTTTTTCTGCTGATCAGCTATGCAACAAAGTTCTGGCAAACCAAATGATGAGGATTTTATTATCTATTACCAAGACAAGTTAAAAATAAAAGAGTGGGAAAATTAGCACATGGAAAATTTGCAAATTTACTATATCTCATGCAACATTGATTTCCACTGAGATTATGCTTCTTGAAGACAATGTGGAGAATGGTGGGACAACAGGATCTGAAACAGGTGATAAAAGCAATCCCAATGACTCTGTGTTTCAACTTCTTTGACCCTCCCTTTAGATTGGCAAATTGAAGTGAGATTGGAAGGCCACCACGTTTCAAAATCACCAACTATTCAAGCCCCCAAAGGGGCTCAAAAGCTACTTTGTGTCCTGGTGGAATGAGAGGACTTGCTAGCTCTACAGCAGCTGGCTTCTGGATACAGAATAAGTTCTGCTGCTCACAAAGCTGGACAAAAATACAGCTGCATAAACTAGAAGTCTGGGTTTGCTTCAGTAGTCACTTTGAGACCTGCTACAATATGTACTTAGTGAGAAATTAATCTATAGTTGTAGAAGTCCCTTGCATTGGCAGATCCATTTTTACTTCTTTGTCCTTGATTGCACTGGTGCTAATCCAGTCTTGAACAGCCAAAAAAACATTGTATAGAAAAGTATGTTCCTCAAAATACATTTCACCTCATAGAAGAATACACTGGTGGCACAAACAGTGATGAGGCTCACATTGTTTTCTCTATATTACCAATCCTAAAGAAAGTGGAAAAGACAAAAGACTGGTGCAGGAAAAATGGACTCAATATCTTCCTGATCTGGATATGTATGACTCTCAACACAATACCTGCATTACAGAAGAAAATCTATGTATTCTTTGTTCCCAAACTCAAGGAAGTGCATCTATCAAGCAGATATTAATGTAGTATCCTTTCAGCTATCTAGTTGCTGGCATGGAATATACCTTCCTCACCAGGCACAACTGCAAGACCTCCTCACTCTTAATTCATAATGGAATTTGAGAATAAAAGTGGTTCAGAGCAAGAAGAAGAATTTAGAATACATTGGTGCTGCTCTCTGTGGTATAAAAGACATGAAAAAGAGACAGGCACAAATTAGATCATAGAAGTGACGGCAATCATTGGTCTGAATGGCACACACTAAACACAACAATTTGGAAACCACTTTCACATTACACACTGCAGCAAATCTAAGTATCTCATATCATCTCTGCATTTTAGAATCTGAAATCCCTGAAAAATCACTCATTTTTGTAGCACAAATCTAATGATGAAGATGTCAAGAACACTGAATTTGACTGGCACTTCAGGGCTCCTGGATGAGTCCAAAGATGAACAGGAGAAAGCTCTGAAGTCAAATCTTGGATAGTGATGAGAAGTTAGATACTTCAAAGCTCACACAGCTGTAGAAAGGATGTTTACAAATTAAGGCTCACTGAGGTCAAGGACACCTGCCAGTAAAAAAATGCGTAATTTTTGTTATTAGCCAAAGATGAAGAATCTAGTGAAGCCTCCCTGCTGTGCTTATTAAGTCACACAATGTTCTTCATTCTGATCATTGGTGCAAAGTTAACTTAGTTCTTTTCTGTTTCCTGCTGTCCCATGACAGACCATAAAAAATTTGTTAATAGTTACTTAAATAACATCCATTTTTCTAAGGGTGATAAAAATTTTGTTTACCCTCTGCAACTGCCAAGGTGTTTTAGTTGGATTTGGATAAATGCTCATTTGCAGCATTAGCAATTCCACTGGGGGAATCCAGCCTGGAAAATTGCTGATTACATTTTTCCCTCCAAGTCACAAACTACTCCTAGTGCTTTTATGTGGTTTTGCCATTCAGAATTGTCATTTCAGAAATTCAGCACTTGAAGACTTTTACCTATGTAAGTAATAAACCATAGCCAAATGCTGGAGTAGTTAACTTCTCACTGATGTAATTAAAACTCTAATTCAACAGAATGGCATTCTTCAGTTTCTAAGCTCAAAAAGATAAAAAATAATGAACCAGTTATGATGAGAAAAGAAGGATATGAGCTTGCAATGCTATGTGCTTAGTCTCACCTCTTGAGTACCTTTCCTAATCTACTTCAGATCCCATAGGTATGAATGTACCCCAGAGAGAAACACCAGATAGTTCTGGTTATTTGATACACCAGAGACCCTTCACCCTGCTGAGTTTTTCCAGTGGTTTTGACTTAATTCCCAAAAGCAGAGTCCCCTTGAACTGTCCTGCTTTGGGCTGGGATAGAGTTCATTTTCTTCATAGTAGCTGGTATGGAGCTGTGTCCTTGTTTTGCTTTGCTTGTATGCATAAATTTTGCTTTCTCTATTAAATTCTTCAGAGGAATCTTCTCCAATTTTGCAGCATCAATCCTCAAATACAGACATCAGAAATGGAGGCTTCAGCACATACACTGCTGCCCACCCAAAGTCTGGACACCTTCAAGTGTTATGAGTTGAGTATGAAAAATGGCACCACCTAAAATTACTGGACATTTTTGAAAACATTGACCCTAATGACTGATTCTTTTTCAGCATGCTCCAGTTCACATTACTAAATGCCTCATCCAAAGTGATTAGGCATATCAGTCACAGTGGAAGAAGAATTAAATCTTCACGTTCTGCCTTAAACTCTCGATACCAAGAAATTGTAACAAGTTTAAAAAGTTGACATACATTGGAAACTTAAAAAAAAAGAATAGGAAAGAGAAACTCCCTCCCTTTCCTGTTTCAGTTTACTTTAACTAGTGATCATAGTGCAAATAAACTAAATAAGCAGCAAAAACAAATAGTCTTTCCCACATCACCTAAACAACTATTGTATTCTCAGGGTTTGCAAAGAAAAGGAATATGTGTGATTAGTTCAGCTAACACAGCTGTAGAGACACCGTTTTTTGGACATGTGAGCTGTTTGTTCTTTTTGAAAGCTGGAAAGGCTGTGTTTATTCCCTCCTGCCCTCAGCATTTGCAAGGGGTTGTGAATTCCCTGTGTTAATAACTCTCAACTGTTGTGATGATTTTGCTGCTTAAATGTAGAGTGACTGTATAGTTCCCAGATATGAAATCTAAAGTGGAAAATTTAGGGGGGGATTCTGGAGTGCAAAGAGTATCTTCAGGAGGGGAAGGAGATGGGAGTCTGCCCTTTGGGACAAAATGCCTGATTATAAATCAGTGCATTATTTAAAAAGTGGGTGATTTTATTTGAGCCACATAAAGAATGCAGTGACCATCCCAAGAAAGGACTGCTGCCATGACAGTCAGCCTACTGTTCAGTATGTCCACAACATCTTAAAACTCATGTTGCAAAGTACTCACTGGGAAAAGTGAGGCACCAGCCACAAAAAGCCCTGCAGACTGTCTTTATCTCACATGAGTTGCTTCAACTCCTGGATGAGCCACCCAGTTCCTGTGTCCCCAGGGGCACCCTAACCCCTGGGAAGCCTAGAGGGAGTCAGCCACCATTCCTGCATCCTAAAACAACCCACAAAGCAGACATGCTGAACAGATCCCACATGACTGTTATGCTGCTACAGATCTTCCCAGGGTCCTTCAAGCACATTGACATTAAAATTATATTGTCCAGGTGCAGAGCTAAAGCAGGGCTTTTTCAGGGTTAATGAGATTTGGAGTCCAGAGTTCAGTCTGGATATGTTGTGGCTCATTCTAGCTTTTTGAATCACAAAGGAGGATGAGCCTTTAGCTGGTGAACTCACCAGTGAACAGACCAGTTGATTGTCAAATAGTTAAATGGTGTTATTTGTCATCAATGAACAATCGCATCAGTGACCAACATTTCTATCATGTCTGTTCTCACTGCACAGCTGCATGCTAGGTGAAAACATGTGGCATTTTTACCACATTACACATCTGGAAATTCAAAGCTAACCTGCATTTGGAGAGGCTGAACTGAAAAATAAACAAAATCAACTGTGGTTTCATGTAACCTTGGAAAGAGTTGTCTCGAGAGCAGCTGTGCTTTACTTTCAGGGCTTTCTGATATGCTACAATCAATTCCATCCCAATTACAGGGAAGTTACCCCTCTGTTACATCACTCAGGGTAATCTTCTGCCCTGAATGTTTGTAATTTGTGGTGCATCACAGAGCTGCCAACCCGAGAAATTCCACAACCTCAGTATCAAATGTAACTGATGGCTGCATCCAGCAAATGCTTGCAGGGCAATTGGTCCCACCACTGTGACCTCAGCAGGCACTTCACTGGGTGCCACCTGCAAATCTGTGCTGCAGCCCCTCTGCCACAGGCATGCCCTAGCACAGCCCACTCCCCCTTGCTGTGTGCCAGCACTGGGCTAATTGTATCTTACTGGACAATAATTTCCTGAAATAGAGTTGAGACCCTGTCATGCATCTTACAATTGCTTTTAGGTGCCTTATGCTATTTAGGGCCTGCTCCAAGGCTGATAAATTCAGTGAAGAGATAGCACTAAGAAGACAGGGGCTTCCAATCTGACAGGTGTGGCTGCCTTACTGCTACAGGAAGGAAGGAAGGAAGGAAGGAAGGAAGGAAGGAGGGAAGGAAGGAAGGAAGGAAGGAAGGAAGGATCAGAAGGAAGGAAGGAAGGAGGAAAGGAAGGAAGGAAGGAAGGCATGAAGGAAGGAAGGAAGTGTCGGAAGGAAGGAAGGAAGTGTCGGAAGGAAGTGTCGGAAGGAAGTGTCGGAAGGAAGTGTCGGATGGAAGTATCGGAAGGAAGTGTCGGAAGGAAGTGTCGGAAGGAAGGAAGGAAGGAAGGAAGGAAGGAAGGAAGGAAGGAAGGAAGGAAGGAAGGAAGGAAGGAAGGAAGGAAGAGTTCCAAAACTGTGGTTTTTAATGTAGTATTTAACACTACAAAAGCAACCATCTCTCTTCAAATGTAGAATTTGTTCTTGGAAGCCTAACTTGTGCTTTCTAATATCCTGAGGAAACAAAGTCTGCTTCAAGAAGAGGGCTGAGATCCAAAGGATGGAGGAATTTTTTCAGGGGGGAAAATAAGAACTGATTGAAGAAATTACTACAACCATTTTTACATTTTTACCCTTTGGGATTTTTCAAGCAGTGAATTAAAACCTCTGTTAAGGAATTCACACTGTGTAACAGGGCCTGGAGACCTCACAGAAAGGGACACCCATGCATTACCACTCCACCATTTATCACTCACTGAGCAGGCTGTAGAGGTTACCTCAGTTTACTGGGATCTCATGAAGGGAACTCCAGCACTCTTGTTCTCTACCCCAGGACTGTGTTTATGTAGTAATTATAGCCGTGACAGCCAATTGTGTTTCTCTAATCAATCACACTGGAAGTTTTGTTTGTTTTCCTGTGCTAGGGAACAGAAAGGTTTACCCTTCTATAAACAGTGAGAAAGAAATGAAGCATATTTTTCAAACACAAGTTGAAAATTATTATTGAAGAAGGGTTCAATTGGCAAAAATCCTGCTTACTATAAGTGAGAGTCCACCTGTGATGACACTGAGTTCTAGCTGCAATTTAGAGTAAAAAAACCTCTTTGTAACAAGAGTGGGTTTCCCTTCAGTTGATACATGGAGAGGTAAAATAGATGCCACAAAGTTACTCCACAAGCCAGAAATAATTGTTGGGTCTCGTGCACTGCTCTCTAATTATTATTAGACCATACAAGCTCCAGCATCAGACAAGAACTGTGCATCTGACTGCAGCCAGGAGTATCCAGGCTCAGCTGACACAATGGAAAGAAGAAATCTGTTTGTTCAGAGAAACCACAGCAAATACAGGAGCCCTTGAGATAAGGAGATGTGTTTTGCCCTTCTTGCCATGTTAATTAATGACTCATTGCTGACTAAACAAAAACTGTCATAAGGCTGGGGTTTGCTCCAGGCCTCCCCATGCACATCTCAGTGAGTCAGTCCCTGCTCTGAGTCTGTGGGACAAGGCAAATGCTCCAGCTTCACTCAGTGCAGTCACACTGCCCTTCTCATGCAAATACAAGCACAGGCATGTCAAGTTTTCTGTTGTTACAGTTTATACTAATTTTTTTATATTTGTCAGCCCCAGAATTTCTCACTACATGAAATTAACATTTTGAAAACAGTTCCTGTCTACCTTTATGACTCAGTAAGAAGACACAGTACATCCCTAAACAGTTCATGTGACTGTTCTGTGCACAACAAACTTGCTCTGAATTTGACAAATCCGTCAGGAATTATTCTCATAGAGTCTAACCTACCTCAGAACAGGAGAATGGAGTAAAGAACCTGTTTTCCACTTTTCTGTGTTAACAGATTTGTGAACAGCCAAGGAAGTGTACCTTATATAGAGCAAGTTTAGGCCCAACGAGAACGATGCCATCTGACCTTTCACAGGCCACATAAAAGTAATTTATGCTCCCATTTGCCAGGATGTCATGGACCAGAGCCCTAAATCATCATCAGGTACAAGACAGGCTATCAAAGTTCCTTTCCTCTTTATTGTAGGCATTTCAAATAAAGCTATGTATATAGATGATCCAAAAGTTTATCATAAAGAAATCTACAACCTATATATGTCCCACTAGAGAAGCAAGTTCGTAGCCACCCTGCTGCTTACTGCCACCTGAGTGTTCACCTCACCACTCATAACCACAGGGGAAAGTTCTGCATCCTGTGGGAAAGCTGCACACATGGTGTAAGAGAAGTTCCGGGTGGTCACTGGATTTATGAACAGGCAGGTCTCTGACAAATAAACAGCCAAACACTGTTGACTCCTGTTCCCAGCCTCCCACGTTTTTGGGGGGTGAGGAATTCTTTTAATAAATCCACTTATTTAACTTCTCTGCTTAAAAACAACGAAGTTGAAAGGTCACACAACCATCTCTGCTTCCTTCTAATCCTGGAGAACAGTTTTTCCCTGGATATATAAGCACAAGGTAATGTTCCATTGGTGACTCTAACAACTGAGCTGTAATTGAGTTGTAAAATGCCACTGTGGAGAAACAGAAAAATTAGAAAATCTGATCAATTATAATAATACACAATACTGAATGGGTTGTTTCCTAAATCGTCCAAGAGGAGAAAACATCCGGTACAGACCCCATGACCTGACTGATACCAGATTCACCTGTTATTAGAATTACTGGGCTGCCAGGTTGTTGGATAATTCTGACACAAAATTAGAGGCAAAAAATAGGATTTGATAAGTTATGAAAATGTTACATGTTCACCTTGCTCCTGGCAGGACCCGATGCTCATCCCTGGCAAAGGGACAGCTAACTGCCAGTGACTTACTTAATCCCTCTTAAATGGTTGAATTTGGGCTAAACTTAGATTTAAATTATACCTAAGATTTATGTTCACTTTCTCACTTTATTTCTTGAAGGCATTTTTGCTTGAAGGTATTTTGGGGAAGGCTGGATATCAAGTTCTACCCTTTCTCTACTGAGAACTGGTCAAAGACTTCTTTACTAGAATTCATGATAATTACTTGAATTTAAAACTTGTATTTTTTAAAATCCATTGCTTTTTGGTGTGTTATACATCTGTCTTTCAGTGTAGCCAATGTTGTCTTTACAGGACATCAAACATTAAAAAACCCCAAAACGTGATAAGGAAGACAGATTAATAAAGGATTTGGATTGTCTATGGTCCAGTGATTAAAAACATAAATTCAGTACTGCATTGATCATGTTCCTTCACTCTAGCCAAAATCTCTATTTAATGTGAATTTTTCTCTGCATGTTCTGTAAATCTACCACTGAGATGCAAACAGAAAACTGCAGACACAAAGGGACTAAAACAAGACCAAAGAACTCAGCTAAGTTCAGTTCCAAACTGTTGCTTCAAACAATAACACAGAAAAAACAAGTTACTTTAAGTGTGCACAGTTTAAACCTTTTTTCCCTAATCCTCGCTGAGCACTGTATTAATGGTGATCCCCTGTTGGCAGGCAAGCAGCAGAGTCTTGGATGGCAAAGGAGATATAAATCAACAGCAAGTCAGCAATGTAAAGGTTGTATCTTTCCTAGGAAAAAAGATGTATTTTTAACTTGAATTAGCTACCACAGTGTTAGCCCTAATGAAGACAAAGTAGTTGATAGCTTTCATAGAGGTTAATGGGTCAAAGCAAACCCTGTGGCTGCCCTAGGCTTGAATCAGATCTTCCAACACCTATCTAACCTTTCCTCTGCAAGATTTTACCTCATCTTAATATACTATGTTCTCTGTCTTGATTAAAAAATGAAAAGGAAATCTTAAGTATAAGAATAACAGGAGGTATGCTGAGAATTCAAAAGAAACTTAGAGTGATGTGTCATGTCAGTCCTAACTTGATCTAAACACACTTCGGCCGCAACTAAAAACTTCAGGCAGAAATAAAGTCTGGTCTTTGAATGGTTGTAACCTGTTATAAAGACTGAACACTACCTTACCCTAGGATAATGACTGGATATTGATTGAACTTTGAGTTGGTTTCTCATTCAGCAAAAGAAAGTCACACAGATCTACAGTAAGTTTGGAAATTAGCTTTTTGCTTTCATGGCACTCTAGAGTTAGTTAGATAAGATGAAGAGTGGGTAATTTAATCAGCCAGAAATCAGAGGAATTACAGTATTGACTCTGGAGTCTCCATCAGGTCTTGGCTGGTTGTGTCTCCAGATCTTCTCAGACTTCATGTTTGCTGAGGGAAAATTAATTTCTAATGTTTCCCAGAAGAGAAAATTGTACACAATCTATGGAGGAGCCATTTATGTTGTAAAGAGCAGAGAGGCAAAGGCCTCTACAGAGGGGCCACTAAAAATTTAACTTCCCTTTTGCTGTTTACATGCAATGCATTCACTGCCTGTAAATGTCACTGTGCTCCAGTTGTCACCTCGCTCCCGTGCAGAGTGAGGTACGGCACTGGCGGGCTTCTAACTTGGATGTGTTAAAACTCTGGACAAACACACACCTTCCCTTTCCTTTTAGGACATCTCAAGTGCAGTACTGGGTCACAAAGGCAAAGATGAATGTTGCAACCTGAGATACACTGAACCCAAGAGCACTGAAGACTGATAATCAACAGACACATGGTACTATTTGTTTAGAGGGTTGAGATTCTGACCGCACTGGAAACACAGAGTGGGTATGGAAAACAAAGAGATTAACTTTTCTGGATAAGATCTAGTTGACTGAGAACTGCACTGAAAACTTCTCCCTCTTATTCTGAGAGAGACAATCTCCCCTTTTCTTCTTTTTCTTGCATTATCTCTTTCATTTGAGGGTTATCATGAGCACATAATGCTCTTCACTTCATAATGTGGTTTTTGTGGCAGTACCACAGTTGACATTTTCTCTTCCACAAACTGCTCTTCACAATGAGTATTCTGGAGTTTCCTGTGCTCTGCCACCACTTCAGTAATGATCAATGCATGCTCCCAGGTAAATGTGACAATACCTGTAAGAAATTTCTAATGCAGTGGCACTACATAATAAGACCAACTCTGTATCAAAGCTGATTGCATCTTAGGGCACTTATCAAGCATGAAGTATAAACACTCATGACTGTTTGTAGAGTTCAGAAGCTTCATTCATCAGTTAGCTTATTGATGATATATTTTCAGAGCTGGATAATATCCAATTCTTTGTCTAATCAAAATCTCTTCCTACCATGTCATTGTTGACTCTCAAGCATTATATTAGCTTAGACACCATATGGGAAAAAAATGTAATGATCCATAACTGAATGATTAAGTTTAACCCATAAACACTGATGTTAATGACTACCAGGTTGCCATGTTCTTCTTTGAAGTACGATGACTGAAACTTTGGTTTCTACTTACAAAAATCAAAAACCACTCTTAATTTCCTGAAATAACATGGAAAATATTCCTATTCCATCCAATACAATTTGAGCATTTTAGCTTCCTCAGTTATAAGTTCTGTTTCTTGGAAATTGTGATGTTCCTATGACTCTGCTTAATAAGGAGGAATTAATTTTCCTCTTCATTGGCTAGTTTGAGTCTTTGCAATTCCAGAGAGGTCATCTGAGTCCTTTATATCCTCTCGCTAAAATTGTGCAATATAATTGCTGGTACTAAATGCTCTGATACTCTTTAAAATGCTTGAGGCTATTTTGTCATGGGTTGTGTATGTAATAACGCAGAGTAATCCTCTTTTCTAGATGCATGCACAGAGAGAATGAGACATTTATAAATTACTAAGGAATACACAACTGTTCAAAGAAAACAGCAATATAAGAGAACAGTTTTCCAGATATTTCTGAAATAAAATATTATACACCTAGGAAGTTATAATTAGTTGTTGATATAGTGTTAAAAATAGAATTGAAAATAACCTGGCTAATCAAACATCTCAGTGAGATCTCTCCAAAGCCTTATTTAAATGAGTTAAGAGACAGTTTCAGAGGAAGTACAAATGCAACTAGTTTAAGTCTCGTAGATCTGGGGCTTTTGTCAACTCTTGGCTTCTCACATTTCCTTACATGAGGCTCAAAAAAAGGCTCTGTATGTGTGAAGGAGTCCAGCATGTGTAAGCTATTAGAATTATGACACAATTTTGCCTCCTGTTTGCAGTGCAGCAATTCCTGCAAAGGAAATTAGGACATACCCCAGGACTTGGAGTGGGGGTATCAACAGGCATGGATCCATTCCTGAAGGTGAACATGGAGAACTTGTTTCTGACTTGGTCCTTACACATCTTACACATGGTGGTTTCCATTTCAGCCAAGGTACGTGGCACTCGTGCAGTCAAAGTCATCTCCAGATGACCACCAGCAAGTTGGCAAACAGGTGAACCCACAGAAGAAATGCCATGTGTTATTCCACAGGCATTTTGTAGGAAAATCACTGTCTCCAGAACAACCCACGTAGGAGTAACAGATGCTGTAGTGCAAAGGCAGACCCTGGTGAGACTATTAAGTCAGTGGTTTCCTTGTGCCTCATTCATTCTAAGTTCATACTTTTTTTTTCTTTTATTTCAGATAGACTACATTGATCTTTCACAAGAGAATGAGAAATAAGCTTTTCCTTACTGGCTGAAGTAGACTGGGAGCAAATGCTTTTGACTGAGGTAAGTATTTCATTATAATGCCTCTGTGGTGTAGATTTTCTCTACTCCCTTGGTTTAGTAAACTTTTTATTCTAAAGAAAGAAGACGTTAATCATTATAGTTTGTCCTAAGATGCTCTTCTATTTGAAGTTATTTACCTGCCAGGCAAAAGAAAACTGTCCTAATTAAACAAAGTTATTGAAAAGGCTTAATGGTCTTTTTCAGAACCATTGAAGAACTGGAAATAATTCTGTGCTGGATTACCCTCTTCTGCTCTGTCACATGAAGAGATCATAAGGTATCCAATACATGTAGGTCTCATTCTAATGATCCTCTGCTAAGCTGTGAACTTGTGTTGCTTCTTCATTTCTCAGGAGGGAAGTCATTCCAAAACATCTGGGAAGTCTCAGTGCTGTCCACCTGTGACTCCTGACTGTCCCATGTCAGCTGTGCTCAGAAAACACACCAGAGAGAAAGAGATCTGCTCTGAACATCTACCATACGGGGTTAATTTGAAAAATGCCTCATAAGTTGATCAAAAGCTGAAAAACATCAAGAGCAATTTGTTCTTTTGAACAGAAATAAGCTTATGAGCATTTTTGCTTTGATGGTTTCCAATAGGCAGAAAATAAAGTCCTACAGCAAGTTCCTCTCCTAATGCAGTTTGTTTATACACAGGGCTTCAGTGAGACAATAGAGCAAGATCTGGTTGGTGGCCAAGCACTGTAACATGAACTGATGGAACAGAGAGATTGGACCTGATGTATGCCAGTATTCACAAAAGCAAGGGCCCCGCTGGCAGCACAGCAGAAAAGGATGCTGTGTGAGTATTTGCAATTTAAGTATGGGAATGGGTGAAGACAGGCAGACACGAGCTACCCTGCCCCTGAACAAGTTGGTCAGATGCAAACCAAACCCAGCCTAGAAGCTTTATAGATTACTTCCTATGGACTCTGTTCTCTGGGCAGTGTATCCTGCCTCTCAGGCTTTCTACCTCACATGCTGCTCCAGCTACACAACTCTCACATGAGTGCAGGAACTCACTCACTCACTCACTGCCAGCAAGAGAAAGAAAATGAATAGATGTGATTTTATATATATATATATATATATATATATATAATGTTTCTAAGACATGTGCTAGTCCAGGCATAGGAACATATATATGGAAGATTGCTGAGGTCAGACACTTTCATTGCAAGCATCAGAATCACCGTTGTAAAAGTATACATCTTCCTCTTTTTAACTCGTTTCCTGAGCTGAAATTTCTTATGGAGTCTATCTGCTCAAATTGTAAGAACTTCTTTCCATTCCATATTTAAGTAGATGCACAGGCCATTTATATCCTGTTGCTTGTATAGAGCATTTGCATTCAGTTAATTAGGTTTGTGAATTTCTTCCAATACCTAGTTCAAGGATGGGAAACTTTCCTGCCCTATTGCAAACACAAATGAAGAACTGAAAGTTAGAGCCTACTTTAAAGTATTAACAGATCCCAAATTCAGATAAAAGAGTTTGGAGAGGGTGAAGAAACCATGGGCAGTGTCAGGTAGTGTGAGAGCCACCAACAGTCGACTCATAGCTGCATTTTTGTAATGACCATACGTGAAAAAGAATTAGAAACACAATAAATAATCAGCTATTTCATTATTTGGAAATATCCCACCAGGAAACCAAAACAAAACAAAACCAAAGACAAAAAAGCAGAGAACAGCTGTATTTAAAAATAAAATTATCTGGACCTGCTGGCTGAGTCTATACCCTGGCTTTGCCATACACAAAAGATGACTTCTCAGGAAAAGAGATTGTATACAACAAGAGATGGCACAGAAGCTTGAAAGTAAAAATCTGGAGGAAAGAAGAGGAAGTCAGTAAACTGCCTGTGATAGCATGTGGCCAAAGAAGACAAGGAATGTGACAAAGGGACTGCAGAGCTTTATACATCCAGAAGTACTCTGATTTCATCACTGAGCAGATGCCCTTCTCACAGCTTACCAGGTTCGAGCTGGGGATACACTAGGATTCAGTGAGGAAAACATAATTTTCTAAATCAATAGCAATGCTTTTGGTCATGTATATGTTTCTTAGGAAGTCTCACTACAAACACAGTCAAGGTTCAACCCTTATGAAGCCTGACACAAGCCAGTCCTTTCATGAAATGTCTGCAAAACTTGTTATTTCTTTTGTCTGGCTCTGAGTTTGTCTCTCAGTAATTGGAGTTTGTTTTAAAACAAAAGTTATTTATCTAAATTACTGTTGTGACTATAGTCTGACCTTCCCATTATTTCTACACCCTCTGGAGCAATTAGTGGTGAAATTTCCTCCTGCTTTATAAATCAATAAATTATTTAGACAAGATATGACTTTGAACTGCCAGCATGTGACAATCAGAAGCATAAGAGCCCACAAGAAAGCAGAATACTCCTTTTCATGCATGCCTTTCCAACAAGCAAGAGTAAAATCACATGATTTCTATCAAATGTAATAGTCTGAGTAAAAGCCATCTTTTCTTTAACTAGCTGAAGAGGCACAGTGTGCACTGCCCTGTAAACACTCCTGAGCACTAACAGAGGAGAACTTGCCTTCCACCAGGGGTTCCAGGCCTTTGGACAGAGTAGCTTGAGTATCACTAAAACGATTGCAAAATCTTTATACAGAATCCCATAAAGCAGATAATGTACCCTCTCCTTGCATCTACAGCAGCAATTAATGCCAATAAGAATAAACTAATGATTAACATCTGTGTTGAGAGCAGTAGAGCTGCATTTGCTCTCCCACAGTTTCAGAGGAGAAAGCTGTACTTGAACTTCAAACACCCTGAGAGAGCAGACCAGAATAACACTTGAATCAAGAAACAAAACAAGATTTTTCACTACTGCTTTTTATTACTCCATCTTAACAGACCTTTAGCAGGTATTTAAAAAGGCTTTATACCTTCACCTCAGTTATCTATATCTGCCCTCACCGAAATGATAGGTCAGGTCAAAAAATTGTCTTTATCAGTGACCCAGGGATTGGTAATTTCCAATCACTGCCTGAAGACCATACTGTTACCAAAGCTCACTAAGCTGGTGGGCAGTGATCTATTTCTCATTTTCCACAATGGCAAATTTCATAAGTGTGATGTTCATTGATGTGATCACCTGAGCAGTGTCACCTCTCCAATCTGTGTTTCCCTCTAGGGATGTTTCAAAGAGCTCAAAGCTGCCAGCTTGTCACACACTGTGACTGCTCTCTGCTTAGGACAATGACAGAACAGTACAAAAAAGAAGGATCTGGCTTGGAGGAGGACTACAGGTTTTCCTTAAATCTATGATTTGTAAGGTATGTCTCATCCTGCTTAGAAAAGCTCCAAAAGGTGTCCTTGCAGTCAGGAGAAGGTACTTAAGTGGTTTGTGACTGTCATTTCCAAAATGAATCCACACTGGGAGAGAGCAAAGAAACACATGAATGGAGACAACAGGCAGTGTGCACTGCAGATGCATCACAGGAATTTCAGCTTCTGTTTGCTTCAAAGAACCATGCCAGCATCCAGCACTTCCAGCTGGATCCTCCTCAGTTTCTAAAGAACAGTGTAGCCACCCTGTTAAATTAACCTTTTTTTTTTCTTTTCTTTTCCAAGCAAAAGCATCTCCATCAAATCTCTCTTCATGTTTATAAAACTACATCAGCATTAATTTGAGGGCAACATATCAGGTTGTCTGCATCAGCAATTATTACTAACCATTCTTCTAAAACACCTCTACAGAGGAGACATGTAAAAGATAGAACTCAGTCAATTTTGAACTGTTTGAGTGTTTTAGGACACAATGGGTGCAAACAGTAGTAAGACTTTGATTTTTCTCTGTACTAGCATTTGCCTGGTTTAAGCACCACAGGAATTATAATCAATGAAACAGTTTTCTTCTTCCAGTGAGATGCAGTAATGCCAGTTCTAAGACACCTACAACATCCCTACCTAATGACAGTGCAGGTTTTCAGAAACTGTGATTCCCAGCAGTAACCACAACTTCACTACTAGCCATGAGCTTCTCTTGTGCCCTTCCACATCTAAGCCCTGGGAACTGTCTGCTTTTATGTTTCATTTGCTTCATTATTGCAGCTGCTGAACCAGATGGCAAAAATGTTATAAACAATAAAGTTTAAGTATGAAACCAGAAAATTGTGTTTACCCTAACTGTAGACCAGAAATGCTAAATTCTAGTCTAAAAGTTGATTTGTCTTCCCTTCATTACCTCTTTTTGGTGCTTTCTTTCAGAGAACTGTATTCAATGTTTTTAAAATCCTTTATANTTGCACGAAAAAAAGGGACATGTATTTTTGAGTTGGGACTGCTTGACACTACAAACAGGCACTTTTTGTAGAGCTCCACAGCTGGAGGCTCATCACATTCCCTGAAGTACTAATTTCACCCTTATCATAGTCAAAGACTATAAGCAAGCTTTTTGTTTGGTTTTGTACTAATCTGAACCCAAATGTCCCAAGTACCATAGTAAAAGAAAAAAATAGTCATAGCATATGCTGACTGACATTGTGAACTTCCTCATTTATTACAAGCTCATTTATTCCAATATATAATAATAACAATAAACTATAATAATAATAAAGCTAGGTGCATTATATTCTTGGCCTTGTGAATCTAGTTAGGGCCAGCCATTTATCAGCCAGTACAGTGAAAACCTCCTGTATTTTTGCTGCACCTGACATTTCATGGGATGTCACTTCACTTTTTCACTGCAGCTCCCTGACCCACACAACTGGCCATCCACCAAATCTGGTTCTCCTGCCAGGACCTTTGAACATGACTGAAAGCTTGTTAGGAGCTAAACTAACAAAATGATCTGAATGACACTTGCAACGGAAGCCAGATGGGACGGATCAGTCCATGGAGCAAGAGAGATTCTATGAACCCTTGGTCCTACAAAAGTCTTCTGGAATATGTGGAAAAGACATCTCTTTGGATGACTGAAGCAGGCACATAACACCACAATGCCTCGTGCTGGTTTGTGTGTGCCAGTCAAGATGAGCTTTACTGTATCAGTCTACTGGGAACTGACCTAGGCAGGGTGATGGGGAGGATCAAACATACAGAAGTCTGATGATGGGCACAAATAAAGCCTGTCCCCACAATGTTGCCTCATCTATTGCACATGTGAAGAAGCTTTTACAGCTGAGCTCTTTTGATGGAAAGAGCAAGCAGAGATTATCTGGTGTGTCTCTCAATCTGTGTGGCCTCCCAGGGAAAAGCTCTGATCTTTTCCTAGTACAGCACGTGTGTGTAACTCTGGGGCAAATAAGAAATGGAATGTGTGTCATTTATTTGTTTAGTCCTTTGCAGACCCCCAGCACCCTGTGCTGGCCACTCAGTGCTGAATGCTTATTATTCAAAGGATGGCTCCTCGCTAGGGCTCATCCCAGCCCTGAAGAAGTCGATGGGAATCTTTCCCTTGACTTGAGGATGCTTTGGATAGAGACACAATCTTCCACACTTCATGTTCCCATTGAACTCAGCAGGGTGTCTGGATGTGCAAGGAAGGAGCCACTGGTCCTTCAGTTACTCAGTGTCAATATTAACCAACAAAGCAAATACAAGCAATGGGCTTTCCCACACTTAGTAATTAAATATGCTTTCTCTATTTTCTGCTGCTTTTTACATTAAAGGATCTCCATTGTTTTGGTTTAGCATTAATGATCATTTCTGTGAAGCGTGTTTAGAAGAGAGCACCATAATCCCAAATTACCAACATGATGTTAGAACGTATTTTTTTAATATGGCAATGGGAAGTCAGAGTTTAGTGAGTGGATTTTACATTGTTTGTGTCTGCTACAATAAACAAATTAGGTTCATCCTGTTCATATGCTAAAATACTAGTTTAATCATACAAGATAACTCATCTTTTTCTGCCATCTAGTGACAAAAAGTGCAGCTAAGCAAGTCTATAGACCTTCTGACTACGTCATTTTATTCAGTCACACTCAGGCAATAATATACAGCTATCAGCATGGGTTTTTCTGGCAGTTCCAGAGCATTTTGTGTGATTTGAATGGGGGACAAGGCATAGACCTTGTGTTTCATGTATCATCATTTTGATAATTGCTTTTAGCCTCTCATCATGTACCTAATGACTAGGTCAGTCTTTCAATGCAGAAAGAACATCCCCAGTGTAGAAATCTACTTGCCATCCATGTCTTCAAAGAAACTCTCCTGACACATCATCTGGGAGACTCTGTCTCTCTGACAAGGAGCATTAAAATCTTCCTTCCACCATTGACGGGCTATACACAAGCACGCACAATACAATTATGCAGTGATGGTTTTAAGACAATTAGTGGCCACCAGGGACAAGCAAACAAATAGTTGCTATATTTAGCCCAAAGACTGTATATTTCTCTTTCTTTCCTTCTACTGAAATTGAAGCCATGCTTCACTGATGTCAGTAAAATCATTAATATACTTAAAATTTAATCATATATTTTAAATGCTTTGGTCAAGCAAACCATTCACCTCCTATTCCATAAAAACTTTATTGTCAAGCCATAATATGAGTTGAGAATTTTCTCAATCCTTGCCTAACCATTGCCTTATACAAATATAAGAATGAATTTTCTGGATTCTTCTATTTAGGCACCAGTATAGACACCAGAACCCCATTTCTTTAATAGTTTAATAGTCTTTTAATACCATCTGAGCTACAGGAGTCATTCTATAAGATTTAAATAGGTTGCCTGTTTTTTCCCTAAATGGGAAGCCTCATTCAGATCCCATTAAAACATTTTTTTTTTTTAAATCTGCAAATTTCAATACACATTGGAGCAGACCCAAGGTAAGCCCATGAAGAAATGGTGGTGACATTCAGCCTCTGTACAGAAAAATCCTCACCAGTTCAGGAAAGTAAATTACCTCTGTTTCTTTCTCCAGACAATGTCAAAATCATCAGATAAGGTGAGCCAGAATGACAACACACATTAACATATCACCTCTATCTTTACATTAAACATTGCAGCCTTATTAGCAACAGCTGGCTACCTCATTGCACTCATTGGAGCAAGTTCACAGACTAGAATGAACAAATCAAAGCCATTATTTTTGCATTATTTCCAGTGAATTATGGTATTGTTTTCTCCTCTAATTATGGGGAAATGCCACAGTGTCTCATTACCCCTGTGTAAAGCATGGGCATTACTAATGAAGACCACTGTGCACTTGGGAGTGTTTTCTTACAGGTATTTGATCATTGAGGATGTGTAAATGTGATTCTCCTGAACTGTGACATCAATATGGTTATTGAACAGTAATATACCCCATCACAGAAATTTTGCTGTCATTTTAATGATGTGGTTTCAAAGATTATCTATGCCAAAACACTGCATTTTAAATTTCAAATAAAAGGAAAAGAGTTCACATAAAAATTATGTGATAATAACAAACATTTGTGTCAAATGGCTATCAAAACTCTATGAAAACTGGCTTTTTAACTGGGGTCAATGGAAAGTAATGAGAAGTCTTATAAAATCCTGAGGCACCAGCTGCATTTTATAACCACCTCATAGAAACAACAACAAGTCCATGACTGTGTCTTCTCTAATCTAATGAATGATATAACATTTTTGTTTAACTTTGCATTTTCTTCATTGTCTTTAAGTCTCTTCAGATACATCACTTTACATTTATGTGAGCAAAGAATGTGATCTCTTATCTGTGAAATAAAAACCAAATAGAAAAACCAAGCCCAGCATTTTTGGGGGGCTTTCCATCAAGGCAGGGTCTAGCTGGAACAAAGCCAGATGACTGTCCTGGTCCCCACATACTCCACTGACACAGGCACTGAGGGTTCTTTGAGAGATTGGTCTCTGAGATGAATAAGAAAATACTGACCATAAGGGAAAAGAGATATTTTCAGACACCACCATACACTCTTATTTTTTAAATATCCTTTTTCCACTTTGAGATATTTTCCCACAAACTCTCCTTACATTTTATTAATAAATAGACCACACAGAGAAACCTTGGATGAAATCTGAAACACAAGCTCAGAAAATAAGAAACTGTAATCCTCAGTCAGTCATGTTTCATCAGTGATTAGTGTAATTCAGCTTCTGTGACTTTGAATGTCATGGATCAAACCCTAGAAGGACAGGACAGATCTATAGAAAAATTACCAGTTCTTTTTTGTTGGTTTGGGAAATTTTTTTGGTTTTGTTTGGTTGGGAGTGGAGGGGGAGATTGTTGTTGCTTTAAGGGGGCTTTGCTGTGGGTTTTCTGGTTTGCTTTTTCATGGGTTTTTCCAGTTTGGTTTTTATGGTGGGGTAGTATTTGTAACAGCAAATAATTTTACATTTCCAGTAAACCATAAGAGTGTAAAGCATTTACTTCAACGAGTCTAAACAGTCTGAAGCATGTATATGCATAGAAACTTTAGAAACCTCAAAAGCCTGATTTCTGTATTTTCACAATGAATAATTTAGAGCAGTAGTACTACTGTCTAACAATAATTCAGGAAAGAGTGATCTCAAAACTAAGTCTACTAGCCTGCAGTAGTGGGATCCTTCTGACTATATCCAGACACCTGTGTATGAACAGGTCACCTTACTCTTCACTGCTGTCAGTGTAGAGCCAGACAGTGAAGTCAGTGATGGTTTTGGAGCAATTCATCTTATCCTAAATTAGTTTTCAATATTTGATGGACATAAATCACAGCCACAACTCTGTCAGCTCAGCTGACTGAATCTGCACCCACTGCAGATCTACAGGGCTGCAGATCTACAGATCTATACAGGGCTGCAATACCCACATCAAAGACACCTAAACTTAAAGATATCTCTACCTGATTCCTGACTTGTGATGTATTCTGAAGATTTGTGATATTCTTTTTCGTTCTCAACTGACAAGATGTAAGCAAGATGTGTTACATGTGTGCTGAAATGCCATTCACTGCAGCCATTTGTCAAGGTCACAGGGGTAGGAGTCTGAGGACCTCACACAGAAGGTGTTCTGGTTAAACATGCTGTTTTGGAGATGCAACATAAAACAAAGATGCTTATATGAAAAGGACTGAAACCTCCTTCAGTTCCTAGAACAGGAATTTAAAATAGTTATGCCTTTCTATGTCTTCATTAAAAAAACATACTATTTTATTTAGACTCTAGGTATATACAATGTCTATCTTGAAGCCACACTGTGGTATGAATCTCTCTAGTCTTCTTTCTAAATTATACATTAATTAACCAGATTTGATTCCTAGAAAAAATAAGCTATTGTCAAATCACTGGGTAAATGTAGAGACTAAATTTAATTCCTGAACCACATGCACACACAGCTGTTCTGTGCATGTTCTGACCTATTTGCAGAGGGTGTGATCAAGAGTTTGTCTGGCTCAGTAGCTCCTGTATCAAAGCCCTAGAGAGGAAATGCTGTGACGACAGCAATGCAAAATGCATCTGTCAGTTGTAATTACACTGCTGTTTGTTTACTCAGGGTAGACACTTGTACCTTTAGAAATAGATTGAGACAACTGTCTGATTTTAAACAAGTCATGAGAGCCATGGTTATAGCTGTGAGGCTGCACAAAGTATGGATGCAGATGTACTTAGGGCTCTGTCCCAGTTTTTGATATTATTAAACCTAGGGGGGCTTTAATGCAGTGAATGGGCAGTTACCCACACAAAAAGATCATTCTAACTCTTCTTTGGAGTAATTTCAGTTGATTAAAATGTGAGATACAATTACTGGTTTCATTAAAAAGTAGTCTTATAATAAAAAATCATCTTACATTTTCCTCAGACTACCAGGAGCAACATGAGCCTTATGTTCCAGTTCAGTTCATGAAGCCACTCACCTCAGTGACCTGGGTGCAGCTTTTGGAAACCCAAAGATACAACTTGACCCAGGTTTTCTCACTTCCAGAAATGAGCTACAGAATCTCAGAGTCACCACGGCTGGGGGACACGTGCACAGAGTTGCTGTGGATCAGGTGGCATGTGGTAACTTGTCCATGTGCCTGTGTGTCCTCCTGGCCTAGTTAGAAGGATTTAAATAGTATTTTGGTTTTATTATTAGACTCTATTATATATATTTGGTTCTTTATTTATATACTGTGTATACAATATACATTATTAAATGCATGGCAGAGTTATGAATTGGGAGTGCCATGGTTTCAGAGTCAGAGTCTGATTTTCAGGCCAGAAATAGTATTGTATGCTGGTTTACAAGCTTCTCACCTCTTTTCTGCTTCTCCCTTCTCATGCCAGATGAAGGATATTAATTTACTAAAGTCCCAAAAATGCAGTAAATCATTATCCACCATGCAGTGACCATTGTGCAGAGACACAAAGGGCATTCCTTACTTCTTCTCTTTTGCATGAACATTTAATCCAATTTGCAGTCTAGCTGTAAGTTATGGGAATCAGTGATAAGAGTTATGTTCCCAGAACCCACAGAGCATCTCTGTGCAGCAGTGAGCTAAAGCCTGCCTTTACAGGGAAATATTTTAGGCTTTCATTCACCAAGGGCCATGAGAGACTGATGCAAGGAATTAGCTGTGTGCCAAATATTATTAATAACATTAACATAGTAAGGACTGTCTACTTACTGCCAAGTAAAATAAAATTAAATCATGTTAGCATAGTGGGAAAAACTCACTCAATAAAAAAGAACAAAAACAGTGGGATTACTTGTTCTGAGATCTGAGTAAGAACATATCATTTAGCATCTCAGGCCACATGCAAGTTTAAATTTATTTTCAGCAATTTTCTTCATTTCTTTGTTATAAAGAAGCAGGCTGATCCACAACCATGTTGCTGGCTCACAAGGACTACCAGATTTTCTATTCATATGGAGCTAGGGCTGCTATGAAGCATCAGCTGGGTCTCCAGCTTGTCATATATGCATGACTGGTTCCCCCTTGGGAGCCAGAAAGGCTCCTGTGCTGGTAGCCCAGTTCCACTGTCAAAAACTTTCATTGCAGCAAGACAGCCCTGAAGCCAAACGTCTCAGGGAGAGGGAGGGGATGGCAGGAGCATCTCTGCTAGAAGGACAGGTTGAGAAAGTTGGGATGGCTCAGTCTGAAGAAAAGGCAGTTCTGGAGAGACCTAATGCAGCCTCTCAGTACCTAAAGAGGACCCAAAAGAGACCTGGAGAGGGACTTTTGACAAGGCATGTAATGACAGAACAAGGGGAAATGGCTTCAAAATGAAAGAGGGGAGTTTTATATTAGTTATTAGGAAGAAATTCCTAATTCTTTACTGTGAGGGTAGTGAGGCACTGAAATGGGTTGCCCAGAAAAGCTGTGGATAGTCCATTCCTGGAAATGTTCAAGACCAGGTTGGATGGGCCCCTGAACAACCTGATCCAATGGGTGGCACCTCTGCCCAAGGCCAGGGGTTGGAACTAGATGATATTTAAGGTCCCTTCCAGCCCAAACTACTCCATGATTTGGTGCTTCTGTGACTGGCCCTGCTATCTGTGCAGCCAGCCTGCTTGGCTACCTGCCAGCTTTGTTTCCCAGGAGTCAAAAGCTATTCCTTTTAGGTACCCAGAGACAGAACTTGTCACTTTTAACGAAATGTCATAAAAACAGTCCAGCTGAAAAAAAAAAAAAAAAAAAAAGGCTTTCACTGCTTGTGGCCTTTTTATTCCTCACTGGCTTTTCACAAATACAATGGGCTTTACATTCTCTGTAAGCTGTGAACATCTCTGCTCTGTTCATAACTGCTTGGGATTGGCAGTACCAATCTACTCAGTTAAGAGTAAAATTGTCATAGGATTGGAGATTCGCCTTTGTCCACAGCTTTTATTTCAAACCACACATAATGCTACACAAATCACATCACTAGATGATGTTCCAAGCTGAGTGGGCCTTTCAAATGTGAAGAGTCAGCTCTTACTGTGGCCTCCAACCTGGGGAGTAGTAAGGATCCAGCTGCTTCTATAAATAGGTAAGCTAAAGCTATTCACATCATAAAATAATCTGAGGGAACATACTGTGTTCTGAGTGAGACCCAGAGAAACAAGGTCTTAATTCTCACATACCTACAAGATGATCTGTGTATTTAGTACCAAAAGTACAGAGAGCTAGTCTGGCTGGTACTGGATATAAATGTGTGTACTTTCATTGCTGGATACATATTGGTTCTTAAGGTTTTGCAAATGGACAGATACTTGGGACTGGGAACATATGAAATCCATAGAAACGACAGCCATACATACATCTGTGGATGGACACATAAGGACACACATCTGTGATGCCCTTAAGGATGTGTTGATTTGCACTACTATAAAATGAAATTAAACTAATGTTCCTCACTGTTTCTTAATGAAATACTGTGAAGCATTTCTTGATCCTGAGCATTAACAGTATTCTGCTAGAAGCAGGGGGAAACTATTACTCTTGAGTAATAACTGCCTGGAAATTGTGGTGTTGTCACAGAGTGGTTCCAAATTGGGCTTCCAGATTCCAGGATCCAGTATCCTTTTATATATAATAGGCAGTTGAATTCAACCAGACAGATTGTGCTGCACAAAGGGGGAAAAAATCCTGGCTCTGTTAAAAAAATAAGAATTGAATTTTATTTTAGTTTTGAGTCTTAAGCATCAATTATGCCTTTTCTTTTTCTGTAGTTGCCTACAGAGGCACTGATCTTATACAAACTATTATTCAGAAGATGTACATATAGATGCCACTAACTGTAACAGCACACTTTCCCTGAGGATCACACTGGGAAAACACTCTAGATGAAAGAACAGATGTAGGAATACTGTGATATGATGACTTCATTCAAGAAAACATCAGTGATAGCAAAGAAAGAAGCAAAGTACCTTTCCTAAGCAGCTCCTGGATCTTTAAGCCAGCTTCATTTAGAGCCACTGGTCTATGATTAGCAACATTTTATTTCCAGCCCCAAATTCAAACACTTTTATTAGTTTTATTTTGGCAGAACCTAATGTTAACAAGAGGTAGATGCATTTTTAATATCTGGAAAAGAATTTCCTGTTCACTTCTATTTACAGTTGTTCGCATTTCATTATCCTCTATTTAGATGAAGTTTTAATAGCTTACCAGTTCATGAAAGTCTACAGAAATTTCCTTCACCAGTTCTAGTTCTAATGAAAGAGTAAAGAAGATATTTTATAGCAGCATTGCTGACGTACACTACTGGTGATATTACATTTGAAATGCAACAGTTCTCATAGCAGTAAGTATGGAAAGGGAGCTGGGATGACCTGTATTTCAAATTCCAGTGGTTGTCCAGACAGAATTCTGTTTGTTAGCAATGATGACAAAATGCCTGTTGCTACTTTTACATTGCAAACCATTTTCCTCCTGTGGTTAATTTACTCCAGGTGAACATTTTGGAGAAACTCTGTGTGTAGAATCTACAAATAACTAGGTTCTTTAAAAGGATTTTACTAAACAGTATTAAATACTATATTTCACAGAAATAAAAATGGCATGTCCCAGCAATAACAAACACTGAAGGAAGGCAAAGGGAATACCACATCCTCCTGCACTGAGACTCAGGGGGAAATCCTCTTGGGAAGGTGAAAATGAATTTACCATGGATGAAAGAAAAAGGATACAGTGTGAGAGGATGCTATTTTCTCAGCCTTAGGCAATATACAACACATTTTTACCAGCTGGAAAAGTGTTGCTGTCACTTACAAAATGACTGTGGTAGAGCTGCAACTTTGATTTTTCCAAATTTGAAGGGCAACATTCATGAAGTCAAGATTGTAGGGAAAAAGAAAAATCTATGCAAGAAGACTACAGTGAGGACCACTGAGAGGGACCAGGAAATTAAATTGTCACAAGATGTTTCTCTCTAAAATAGCATATGTAATGATACTGATCATCTGCATCTCTTCCAAATTTTAATTTCAGGAATAAGAGCCGCAGAAAAAGGCCTGGAAACTCTTTTGAAAGGACTGCACTTGTAGATTTTGTGGGTGGTCTTCTACTGCCTCTCTCCAACATGTCTTGCTGGCTCACTTACACTGCCATTTTGTGTTTATCCTACAAACTGAATTTAGGCTGTTTTTTGATAGACAGTGAGTGTCTGCTCTTGACATGATGGAATTGCCCAAAGACTTCATGATTATAAACAAAACATTTTTTAAAAGATTCTCTTCCTATTTATTGAATTGCAGCCACATACTCCCACTCTTACTGTGGTTTCCCTTTCACTGTATTCACTTTTTTTGTGGGATTTTCTGTAATACTATCTTAATTGCAAACTTTGTAGTCCTTTCTCTAATAGCATTTTTCAAGAAGTACTCACCAAAATCTCAAGCATGCAGCTATCAGCATTCCCATGGTATTGGTTCCTAGTTTATTTACAGTAATTTTGAAGTTGCACAACAAAGTCACATATTCTAGTGCTTAATATGCTAAATTCTAAACCAATTTATATCAGCACAGCCTCACATGGTCAAGAAAGCAATAGCAGTCTGTGTTAGCTGGCATTGCACCCACAGACTTGGGGAAAATGCTTATGTCTGGGAGCTGAATTAAAATCATAGACATTTGAGTATGTATAATTAAAACAAGATTCCTAGTAAATTCATGGACATGTCTGAGCACTTTCAGCAGAAATTTTCCATGGTTTTTAGTAAGATATAGAAAGAATTGATATATAAATTGAAGGGTGGCTCTGTGGCCATTCTCCATACCTGGTGACTTCTGACTTTTAAAATATATAAATATATAACCAGTCTTAAACTAAAGGCCATACAAGCTGTTCAACAATTTGTTACAGAACTGTAATTCTCTGAACAAGGAAACTAAAAACAAATGTGTGCCTAATACAACCCCCAGTGCACTGGAGTGTTTACAAACCTCCAGTTTCACAAACTAGCCCAGGATTTTGTATAAGCTTGGTTTGTAAAAGTTCACTGACCTAATCACCCACAGGGCCAAGGTTGTTCAGGGTCTAGGGAAACCGTGTGTTCTTTAGGTCATATTTCTTTCATAATTTAGGGAAAGACACTTTCCCTGTTCATTTTACAGACCAGCAAGATGCTGGGTCTTGTCTGTTTTGTTACAACCCTGGTGGAACTCCAGAGGAGACAATTCCTCCCACCCAAGGAGGAATACAGTATCAATGTCAAGAATTGAAATCTTACAGCAGGAAATTTTTACCGAAAATGATTCAAAAATTCTCCTGAACTCATCAGACAAAATACAAATAATGTGTTACAAGGTACAAAACAATGGAACAAAGGCAGTAAGTTTCATAAGGCTGTCTCTATGAGGCATGTGACATCTGGCACAGCAAGCAGTGCTCCCCCACAAGCAGGTGATGCATTCTGACACCTCCTCAAGGACCAGGCACTGGCCAAGTCCAAACCAAACTGCCCAGGATGAACCTGGAAGAGAATACAGAGGTAAAAGTACTGCTGACAGGTGACAAAGTAAAAGAAGGGAAAGTTTTGTGGGAGCTGAGAGCTCAAAATGGGCTGAGAGGGTACTGGAGGGAGAGCAGAGCACAGAAGGAGAGCTAAGCAGCCCAGCAGTGCCCACAGCTCACAGAGGAGCTCCAGACCAGGTGATGTGCAGGCTGCTCCACACTGGTGCCTCCAGGACAGTGGGCTGTGCCCACCAGGCTGTGCCAAGGCTCCACCTGGGGCCCTGAGATGATTCTGCAACACTGTGGGGAGCCAGTTTCAAGCACTTTTCAGCTACTACAAGGAAAACTTAACAGTATGGTTCTTCTCATGTTTATAATCCCAGCACCCAGTCTTTTCATGTTCTTGGATTTCAGATAATTTTTGCCAACATCTTTGTATTTTTGGCTTGTCTACTCACATCTTCATCAATTCATGGAAGGAAAAACCTGCCCTCTATGTTTGAATTCAATTCAGAGTGAAAACCCTCCATCCAGGTTGGATTACTTACTAGTCTTGCATAAACCTTAGCTTTGGATGATGTTTCCCATCATTGCAGCTATCTAATTCCCTAAAGAGTGTACTTATTTCTTACATGTATTCTGAATTAAGGACATCTGTTATACCTGCTAGCCTCCCAAGGTCTTTCACCAGAATAATATGGTATGACCTTTCTGTCATTGTCCATTAGTACTAATATAATATTTACTGTAATTCAGTCACTGACATAACCTTAGATTTACTTCTTCCCTCTACAATCTACTGGTTTGGGATACCTTCAGTCTTTATTTCATGGTCTGTTACACTTCCACAGCTTTTCTTTCTACACCATAGGATCCCTACTTCTTATCCAAAGCAACCTCTGCTGATCTTACTGATTCTGCATTATCTTCCAGTCCTGTGCACATGCTTACCTCTTCTCAGACATCATATAGTTTATCCTGTAAAAACTAAATCTTGTTATCCAAATTCTCAAGTCACACAAACTCTTGGTAACCTTTCTGACCTCTGTCAGAAATTGTTTATTACACCACCTTGTTACATAGTCCCCTTGGAGGATGCATACCTTGGATTTATTACTTTAAAATCTGCCCCATTCTTTCTGATCAGCAGAGGAAAACTCAGCTTATTTTTTTATAAATACTTCTCTTCCTCAATTAAACACATACATCTCCTCCAGCTTGTTCCTTATTAATTTTTCATCAGCCTTTTATTAAAGGAAACATTTCCACAGTCAAAAGAATTCTTCAAATTAAAAATGTTAATTTTTTGTTTAAACTATGTGGTTATTAGCAGTGTTTAGCAATAACAGGATAAAACAAAGTACACTGGATCAATTTAATTTTCAAATCCAGCTGTGGAAGAGAACAATAGAGACAAAATAATGATTCTACACAATGGCTTGACAGTAGTTTGCAAATGGTCTGAAGTATTTTAATACTCAAGCCTGAGCCTTCTTACAAGTCATCAATGCCTTTGCAGTACCTGGACCCACACTGGCAATCTTATTGAAGTTCCTGTCCTTCAAGGAAGTCCATGAGCACTTCTTACTAATCCAGGAATAATTCTATTGCTGGGAAAGACAAAGAAACAAGATCAGAGAGAGAAACACAGAGAAGTGTAGAGTCTTTCCTTTGGGGAGTGTTTCCACTTACTTAATGGACTTTGTTCCAGGCTTTTGAAGAGAAATCCTGCCTCAATTAATTTGTGGGAATTCTGCCACTGACTTCAGTGGTGCAGGATCTCTCCCCTCCTGTTCACAGGGACACAGATCAGAATCTATGTGAGCTAGTAACCCAGAGGCAGCACATTTTCTTATATATAAGCCAAGTTTTTCTCTTACTTCTACTTGACCCAAAAGATTACTGTGGATTCTCACCACAATAAACAAGGACTTGCTTTTGAGATTAGCATACATCTCCACATATTGCTTCTTTGCTTAAGGGAACTTTGTTTTGGATAAACTCTTTTTCAGCCCAGACAGGCATCTTTCCTTTTCTTTTCCGTTTTTTTTTTTTTTTAAGAAGTAAAATGCAAAAGCATTCTCTAGAATCAAAAAATAAGTTCTTGACTATTAAACAAATTCAACCCATATTCTGACAACCTCAACATGTTGCAAAACATTGAATACTTCAACTCTTTCTTTCACTTTCAGCTACTCTTTGCTAATGGGGATATTTTACAGAAAATGTGAATCAATTAGGAGATGTAGGTTCATGTTAGCAAACCCTGAACTGGCCTTCATCTTCCCAAAGTCTTCTGTTTTGCCTACAGAAAATCAGTCCAGGTGAGAAGAATTAATTTAGAGCTAAATGTTGACAAGTTTGAATCAGTAACTTTTTGTCTCCAATCCCATTACATTTTGGCCAAAGAGCATACAAAAATTAGTCATTAGCAAGAATAGTCTAACATCAGTCACTTGTAAAAAGCTTCCAGAGAAAACCTGGAAATTATTATAAAGAGCTACATACCAAAAACAAAAAAAATCTTTAAAAGGTTATGTCTTCAGACTCCAGGTTTTTTAATGTCTCTAATTTCTCTGCTCTACAATAGCTTCCTGTTCCATTACTCTGTTAAATGGTTCATCATATTGTGACAGCCAAGGAGTGTGAAGCTCTTCTGATATGTATATTTAATCTAATGCTTCAGTGAGAAAAGGTATTTCATTTAGTAGGAAATTTCTTTGCATCATTAGTTTTTTCTCAATGTTTTTGGCTCATCCAATTAAATGTATATTGTAAAATTAGGATGCCTTATTCTGCCTTGTGCTAGGTGTAAAATCTAGAGGGCTACTTCCCTCTAAAAAGCAGACCCAATTGTCATATTCAAGCAAGATAAATGCCTGGAGTATCTTAAAGTTCATTAGAAAGCCCATGATAAACCCATGGTAGCTGTCACCTGCTGCTGGACTATTCTAGCAGTAAATTACTATAGTACCTTAAAACCTTTGGCCAGTTTGGTGCTGTAGGTCTTGATCACTGTGTGGAGCAAAGCTAAACCCTGCACTCTGTGCTCACACCTCCCCAAACATGAAGAAAGGTTCAATGACAAATCTTCACTAGCCAGCCTGTTGGAAAAAAGTGCAGGTCGTGGATGACAAAACTGAAATACACAACAGGAAAAATGTCATATGAGAAATAAGAGATTCTGAGACCTTGGTACCAACCAAGCAGAATAAATAGTGGATAGATTCTATGCAATTACATCCTATGAATGAGGTTCAGTCCAGGTCAATTTTCACTATAACATGCCAGGCTTTGAGAGATAAAAGTAAAGGGGATTTCTCAGTTTAGGGACTGATGCTGTTGGCTATTGCCAGAAATATTCTGTTTTCCTCAGAAAAAATGAACTGCCTGGAATTGACAGTTGCAAGCATTTTGCCTGGTAATTGGCAGACAAATCCAAAAGATTTATCTCTCAAAATATTAAGAAATAATCCCTAACTGAGCCTTGCCACTTGAACTTAAAGTGTCCCTAGACTGTATTTACAGGGTGTCTGGTTACAGGAATGGACACTAAAAAAATAAACACCTGCAAAGGAAGTTTTAAAAGTCATCTGCACTGCTGCATTCATGGCTGTTGTTTTTGCTTCCAAAAAACAAAACAAACTCTGTCTTTATTTGACCAGTTCTAACACGATAGCCTGGAATAAAAAGAATTATATATTCTAAGATAAGCAAACAAACCCCCCAAATTTTGTGTAAAATTACATTAAAATCCTGTGAGTCTTCATTTTCAGTTGCACCCAAACTATGAAATCTCTCTTGCTGATTGAAGAGAGCAGAGATATTGACCTAGTAACAGAATCTGGCAATCTATTTGTCCTTCTTTCCTATAATAAAAGCTCTTCTCCAAGACACATTTCTGAGAAGAAACCAATCTCCTATTTGACTTTGTAGGTGATCTAGGGATCGACTTGTTAAAATGTCAGTTTTCTCTAGGGGCTGTATAGGCTTTCCCAATTAAACTGCAGCCAGTCAAAGGTCTCTCTTTTTTGTTGAATTAGCTTTCAAGGAGTTAAAGGAGAGATAAGGACCACCCCCTACACACATACTTAGATTTTAATGAATGTTAAATCTGCCTTTAATGAATGTTAAACAGGTAGGAAGATCAAGTAAAGATTAATCAATGATAATGACATCTCTCTATTTGATCCCATTCACAAGCATCTACTCAAACTTTTAAGCAGCTGAGCCAGATTCAAAGCCCACAGTCTCTCCACTTCAAATATCTGGGACAGAAGTGATGCTGTCTGCTTCACTTGGAGCAGCACTCACTCCTTATCCTCATAACCCTTAAAGTATTTTATAAGCAACACATGCCTTTTATTTAATCTTTTGATAACACGGTCAATAATTACTATCACTACCCTCATAAGTCTCAATCTACTTTCTCAACTCTCACCTAACCCTTTGAAAACCTTTCCTAGGAGCCCAGCTTCTCCCACTTTACCAGTGCTTACTTATCTTTCCACTCCTCAGGACAGTAACAGGACTTTCCCTGTTCTCTGCCCTTTTGGAGACATAATCACTGTAACACAATAGTGTGAAAATCTGTCTTCCTATGTCTGTTTGAAACTTGCTGATTCCTTTTCCCTCTTCTTTCCTCTTGTGAAATGCCACAACATTTTTCAATTAGAGTAGGTTCTTGTTGCAACTGCTATCAAAGCGCTGTTATCATGAAACATCTGTCCTAAATGTAAAAACATCTGTTTCCCAAACTCCTTCTTGGTCCCTAGACGACTCATTTCTTTGATAGCTCTTCTTTTTAAAGGAAGTATTTTTTCTTTTTCCTTCTTTTTATGAACTTGGCTTTTAAAATTTTTCTTTTCATTTAACGTGTTAAGCTAGGTCTTCACAATATTAAGTTATGAGATTCTGTACTTTTCTTGTCATTCTTTCTGTAGTACAATACTTACCCAAATAATAACATTGTTTTAGTTTCTCTTATAAGATCAACTGGTCCTACACTGGCTTTTAAGTGCTGCCCAAGAAGGAAGGTGAAGAATCCTGGATTTCATCCTCTCTGAAATGCTGACAGTGAGGTTATAAAAACAGTCTAAGGACCACTGGCCCTAGATACCATTCAAGTTCATTAGAAGGCAGCCATTTAGCTTCTGTAAACTCTTTTGCAATTTTTAATTTCACATAAATATTGCTGAAACCAAGCATAACAATGCAGGTCTTCAAAATTAGTCCCTGAATTTTACAGTCTAGCCCTATGCAGAAGAGCAAAACTTGACAATTTATTTTGCCAAAATCGTAGGAAATTAAATGCTCAGCAAGGTTGCAGCTGAACTCCCACTGAAAATATGGAGCTGACTTTGTATCATTGCTGCTGAGACATTGTCACGTTAAGTGGCAAATGATGCCATCACTACGTACAATCCTTTGTTACACACTATTTCTCCATTCAGATCCTGTGCAAGCACACAACTGCGATATAGTCAGAAAGGTTCCTAGCAGTTATTTCCTTTTTTATTTAACTTGAGCTATGACTACTCCGACCACAGCTTTCAACTCCGAATCACCGCGAGCAGCACCTTGTGGGCAGCGCCGAGCACACCTCGGGTCAATCCCTGCTTCACTCCGTGTCGCGTTTTCGAGCACAGAATGTTTCTTGGGGCACAGAATGTTTCCTGTGCGTCCCTGTCCCCGTTACTGCCCCAGGCAAAGCCGGCTCAGCTGGTGAGATGATTCCTTCCCATGAGCTTCCCATGAGCTCTCAACCGCGGCACCCCAGGACGGATGGTAGGGCCGGCGCTCACCTCAGGACTGTCGGCACAGAGCCCGTGTGGCCACTAAAGAGAGACGGGCACCATTTAGTGACCTGAAACAAAAGAGGCTGCAATAGTCAAAACAACAAACAGCAAAAGGCGATCAAGGTATGGGGTGCACTAGAAAAGGGAGAGTAGAAACAGTAACTTATATAGAATTGGATAGGGGCGGGGTCTGAGGGAAGGGTTCCAATCATAAACTGGGGTTAGGAATATTAAAATCAATGCAAGACACTTGGGCCAATAACTGAACAGGGAACAAAGAACTTTCTAGCAATCATTAAATAAGAACTTCCGGGGGGCAATGGGGGGGATGAGTTTTTGCTCACCATTAACTACGGGGATTTCACCCACAGCCTTAAGCTAAAGCCTTCATCCTGCTCAACCCCAACATTCAACAGTCCTATAAAGGGCCATTCACCCACCTGCCCAGTCCACTGAACAAGTGAGATGTGTCAAACCAGATTCCTTCTGGACTTAAATCAGCACCACTTTAGGGAGCTGTACTCAGCCTCACTAAGTAAGGAATGGGAGCAGGAAGCAGGTAAAAATAAAAAAAAATGTTGTCTGCAGAAATAGCCTTCAAACATTCATGAGGGCTCCTGTTATGGGCTCCTCTTTCAATTGAGTAAACCCTGAAACTTGCCCTGAGACCCTGTGGTTTGCCAGATTCTTCACACAGATAAGGAAAATAGCCGGATTCTAGCTCTTTCAGTATTGTTTTTCATTATTGAATTGAAGGTGAAAGGAAACTGAAAACAGCTTGTCCTGTGTGGTTTCTGAAATAATAGCAGTGTGATTCATGAGTGACTTGGAGCTCTGAAGAGCTTAAAATTGGGTTAGACAGTCAATTCCCTGACTCCACGAGCTCAGTGCTTTCTACTGAAGTACCCAGGAGTAACAACACTGGCTTCAAAAAACATTGCATAGCCTGAATCAGTAGTAGCAGTATTATAACTGAACAAGCTGGACAAAAGTGTTTAAATGAGCTTTGGGGTTTTCAGTTTCACCCTGAAGTACTTTTGTGCCACTACATTTGCCCTGCTTTTCCTACTTCAGCAGTTTCTGGAGATGATCCATAGAACTCGTTTTGCTGTCAGTCAGTTTTCAGCAAGCAGGAGGGTCTGTCATTGAACTTCCCATAGATTACTGTAGTTAGCACACTTCTTTTTTGGGATTAAGGAAATTGCCTGTGCTCCTCTGAGACTGCAAGTTACCACTTCTTTTTAAATGAGAGTGAAAAATCTAAGCACTTCAAGAATTCACAGCAGCACTGACCTATGAAAATTAATACTAAGGTGGCTTGTGCCTCTCTTTCATGCTGGCAGTTTTCTGAAAGGTTGGTAAAAATTATCTGTTGATCTGTTCCTTTATTGGTATATCTAGAGAACCTGCTATCATAAGTGCATGAACACTCAGATTTTCGTTCCATGAAAGAAATGGATCCCAAGACCAAATAAACGAAAAACTGAAGAAATAAATCAAGCAATGTAGAAAGGTGGGCTCAAGCAATAAATCAGGTGGGATCCCTCAAAGTGATGTCCAGAATCTTGATTTCAGTCTTGTAGAGCAAAGAAGGAAAGGAAGCACAGAGTCAATAGTCAGCTGTAACTATTGACACTGTGGGTCTCACACCTGACTCATCACTTGCATTCCCTCTGTAGCTCAGGGTAAGAAAATTCACTGCTGGAGAGCAGCACCTGGGTTTAGACTACAAGCATCTGTTTCTCTCCACTGTCCCTGACACAAGGTTTGATATTTAGTCCTGTCAGAACATAAAAAACATCACTCAGCAGCCCTCTCTTCATAGATACATTTTTAGTTTCTAGGCACTGAGGTTTCCAACAACAACAAACCAGACCTTACTTTGCCATGCCTTTCTTTGATGACATACTTATTTAGAATCATAGAATGATTGAGGTTGGAAAAAGCCCTTAAGATCTTTGAGTACCACCATTAAACCAACACTGCCAAGTTGATCACTAAACCAAGTCCCTAAGTGTCACATCTACACATCTTTTAAATGCCTCCAGGGATGGGACATCACTCCCATGGGCAGTTTGTTCCAATGCCTGACCACCCTTACAGTGAAGACATTTTTCTTACACTCCAATCTAAACCTTGCTACAACCTCCCTTCAAGTAGCTGTAGAAAATAATGAGGTCTCCCCTGAGCCCCCTTTTGTCCAGACTAAACAACCTCAGGACATTCAGCCACTCCTCATAAGACCTATTCTCCTTAGGTGTGTGTATTGGCATTGAACAGCCTAACATTAATTACCCATCTGAAGAAACAACTCTTGACCTCACTGAGTTCTAAACAGAGATTTGGCAACTGGCAGCAGGTAAAGAATGCAGTGGTTTTAAGACATAATGACACTTTTAGGAACAAAACTCTGTGGTGTCACAGGAAAAAGAAAGAGATGCTGTCATTGGCATTTTGGCAAATGCATCTTCATAATGAAATTTTGCTTCTTGAAGGCAAAAATTCAGTTTTGAGAGGAAGCTAAAGCAGCCATTCTTACCACATTATGAAAATATATAATGTGATTAGAAGGTGGTTTTCAGTATATATGCAATATACGAGCTGTGCTGATTATATATGTATATATACACAAACCTGTACTAAAATCTGACACAGCTGAGTAGCTCTACATGGAAAAAAATAGGTGGAATAGACTCTATCTTTTCTTGTGACAAGTCAGTGGGAAAAAAAGCAACTCTGCCTCCCCATCCAGGCTGCCATGGTCTCCATTAAGGGTCCCACTGCTCCTGGAAACTCTATGGTACTTACAAGCAGCAAAAATTTGCCCTTGAATGGGATCTGTGTTTGCTATTAAAGGCTGAATATCAGCTGTTCCTTTCCACTCATACTCTTTGAGCTGCAAGGCTCCTCTGCTTTCACCCAATGCATGGGCCACAGAGAATAAGAGATTGTGTACAGGTTACACAGCCTCTCCACATACAGGCTCTCAAAATGACTGAAGAGATCTCTGCCCTTCCTCCCCATCACTCCTTTTCCTGGCTGGGGAACTATAACCATTCTGATTTATTAATTCAAACTAAAGGAAATCTTGTCCATAATTTGCAAAGTCCGGATATTGAAACAAACAATATTTTTAATGAATCCCTAAAGTTTCTTCAGTTCCTCTTAGCTGCATAAAAATAACTATATTACAAACCCCTTGTGAAATCAAAAATAGAACATTTTGCCAGATGATACACAGTATCAGGAAGAACAGTCAAAATAGCTGACAACCCAAATTGCAGTGTGAATATCTACAAGCAAAAAAACTCATACAATACAGACATTGAAGAAGCTATAACCAGGCTTACAAGTAAATTATTTCCAAGCCAAATACAAGTAAAAGTTGATACATCCTAAATTAGCCAGTCAGCTCCAGTCCTTGCAGAAGCCCTTTTTGTTCATTGTCTTGGGCTCCCTCTGACAGAAGATTGATATATGTTACAAGAGGTATTGCAGTGATTTTACTATCAAATAACATGTGTGGACAAAAGTGCCTGTAGACTGTGGTGGCAAAGGCTCAGTCTGACAAGGACCTCTAGGGCAGCAAGAATATTATCGTTGTCACCTGGCCAAGTTTTCACAGAACAGCAGTTCATTTCTCTCTGTAGTTTTTATCTAAAGCCATGTGTGAGCACCATTTGTGAGCTGGCTTTAGAGAAAACAAGGTATGCATGAGAAGGACTGTCTGCTCTATGTTTCAATAACAGCTTAAATTTTCAGCATCTTAGCATCTACTCCTTCTAAGCCTCAGAATATAACAGAGGTAAAAAAACCCACAAAACCTCAGGTGGAAGCACTGTCATCTTTTAAAAACTCTGACAACAAAATTAAGATTTATCAGCTTCTCTTTGACTCAGTGTCAATGAGTACCAGGTACCAAAACTTTAGAAACAATCCTATTTAGAGCCAATATTTTAGGCCCATCTCAGCTGCATAACATAGCAACACTTCTCCACTTAACATTGAAATAAAGGTTATGTTGTAATATGAATACTTGGAGTTACATCTATCATTGAGTCAAATATACTTGCATGATTAGTGAAAATATCTAATTCTCTTTCTAATCATCACATTAGAACACATGACCATAAAATCCTGATTGTTGTTTACACCCAGTAGGATTATGTTAAACTAGACAACAAACATCCACTAGCACAGAGGTATTGCATGTCAGTGTTATTATACCATTATATGAACTATGTTTCCTAATAAGTTGCATCCAATAAAATCCCCTGATAATAAGAGTATCATTAAAATAATATTAGAGTTAAAGCAAGAACTGGCACAAATGCCTAATCCTCTTTTATCCAGTGTGAAACAGAGGTTCAGTGACACAGCATGTGGCTCCTCTGACACAGCTTAGCACAAAATTGGTAGGGATTCACTGGTTTCCCATGTCTTACCATCACAGTATGTATTATCCCAGTATAAAGAAAGTTTACAAGTGATGGTATTGATTGTTATCACCCTTGAGCCTTTGCCAGGACAAGAGAACAAGATCTAAGTAAGATCTGGCTCTCTTGAGTTGCTATTTCTTTCTGCACTTTTCTGTCACATGTAGGAGTTTAATCATGAGAAGTTCTTTGCCTTTCTGATGATTTCTTCCCCTTTACCTGGACCTGTTCTTTGTTAGGCTTCCTGCATATCACCAAAATCAATTCAGTAAGTGAATATTGCTAGCTCTATGGCAGTGGTAATTCTGGTATTTGGCATATCCAAGAATAAAGTACGTGCACCAGATTAGAAGTACTTAAATTTTGTTTGCCTGCCTTCTCCCTTCCTTCCTGCTGCTTCTCAGGATGCTTCTGA
This sequence comes from Peucedramus taeniatus, assembly GCA_013400575.1. NCBI lineage: Eukaryota > Metazoa > Chordata > Aves > Passeriformes > Fringillidae > Peucedramus > Peucedramus taeniatus. The sequence continues at coordinate 105,455 of WBNO01015737.1, forward strand.
GGTACCCCTCATTCTCTTCATCATAGAAATTATCTCTAAGAACTTCATTAAATGGTGTCCCCTCATGTCACTGTGATCCAATGATACGAGGGGACCCAATGGCCTAAGCCCTTCTCTTTCCTTTCCCTGAAGTGGAACTGTGTCAATGCTTCTCACTCCTTCTCCAGGTTGCACCCAGCCCTGAGGTAATCAATCAGTCCTGCATTTTTTTGTCAGAGGAGTTATTCTAGAGAGGCTGAAATTACTTTTTTTTAATTAAATTAATATATCAAGTATATTTTTAAAACAACAAACAAATGAACAATATACACATGCATCTAAGTTTAGGACACATAGATTCAAGATCATTTATATTAATGCTAAAAAATCAAAGCACCCTAGAACAGTTACACTGTAGTTGGGAAAGAGTTTATGGATGCATTAATGCAGAAGTTTGATCCACTTCTGTGTTGGGAAATCCACTACACTAACATAGAAGTGGTTCTTCTGTTGGAAAAAAATAATCTATTTCTAAACAAGATCCTCTAGATGCAAATCTGTGGTGGGAGAAAGATTTTAAATAAATCCCTGGTATAAGATGTTTTGCCTCAAACATATTTTCTTGAAACAATAATTTTATAGCTAAATAATTTGTCTGAAAAACATTAGTTGTGGGGTTGATTTTTTTTGTGTCTGCGTGTTTTACTGTGTAATATGCTAACAATCAGTTCCATATGGTCTCCAGATACTCAATGATTTAAGGTTTCTGGAGTTTTCTATTTCACTTCCCTGCATACATACAAAAACACACTATAACATGCATATTTTTCTCTTCCCTAAAATCATGTGTGAAATTACATTTTACTACTAAGTACCATCATATCTTACATAGATAAGTATCAGAAATATATAAATGTTCAGTACCAGATGTAAATAATAAACTATTTTCTGCAGTTCATTTAAGTATAATATAGTCAAGGTGAAAATTTCTATGCATTTATAACCTCCTTATACTTTCAGCTAAATTAAGCTGTCTCACATGATATAGTACTGATAAAGCAGAGAAAGGAAAAAAGTTTTATACTGTGAGGTTCCATCCACAATCATGCCTTTTTGTTTAACACAGGAAAATACTTTTCAAGTCACCATGCAGAGAGAGGCTGTTTGTGAAAATCTTTCAGGGAGCCAAGTCAGCAAGTCTGTGGCTACCTGGTGCACTGGGTAAACCCTCCCATGGAGAGAAAGCAGACTGGAGTGGGCAGAGAAAGAGGAACCTCAGGTTTGCTCTACCATTGCCACTAGTTTTAAAAAAAGTGCTATATCCCAGCAGGGAGATTTTGACACTCTCAGAGGACTGTCCAGCCCACTCTAAAACTGATCTAAGTGGGATTGCTGGAAAAGGGCTCTTTCTCACCCCACATCTGCAGGGAAACACATTTGGTGGTTTTGCATGTAGAATGATTTGTTGTAAACTAGGAACTAAACTTGCAGCTGCTGCTGCTGAAGGAGATGTTGGGGAGCCCCTCTGCCTCCCTACCAGCTAAAGAACAAAGCAGAGTGCTGGGTCTGGCTGGGGAGTCACCCCCAACAGGGTGACCCATGGTGGCACCATTAGGGTGCTCATGGTGCTACAGCAGTTTGGTCTTTGGGCTCTTTCCCCACACCACAAATGTTTTTTCTTTTTTCTTTATTTTCAAGCTGACTCCTTCTTTGTTCAAAAAGTAATCAAAGTCTTTGCAATTTCCCAGCTACTGTTTAATCTAGCTGACATTCATTGTCTTTATTGTTAACATATTTGGGCAACCTGTCACAGATCTCTGTACTTGATCAATGCACACACTGTGTGCACTTCCAGGCTTAGCAAGGATTTTTATCCAGGACATTCAGCAAGGCTGGGCTGTGTGAGCTCCCTCTCAGTCATTCTCTCTAGTGATCTTCCCAAATTTCCCTTCCCAGTCTTCTTCAGCAAGCTTCTTTTAATTCAGAATTTAAGACATTTCCCATGAAGGAAGACCAAGAGGTCTTCTAGCCCAGTGACAACAGGACATATTGCTTCAAAGTGAACTCTTAGTAATTTTTCCCTATTCTCTTAGTAATAGTCTCGGAGAAATAACGAAATTTTTTCTGAGCCTTTTCTGATTTCCTAATGCCAGGTTTAGGTTGCAGGTAAGAGGATTGAAAGTGGTTTTCAAGCAATGTTGCACAGTGCCTGTGCAAGTCACTCAGCTACACCATTCTCCAAGTGTAAGATTCAAATATTTTTTCTTGAAATCTTGCTTGTGACAGATCAGTAAACATAATAGAATACAAAGTTAGATGGATAAACATGTCCCAGTATATTAACTCACTAATCTAGTATGGCTGAGATATCTATGACCCAGTGACACAAAACTGCACTGTCTGTGACCAGGCTGAGAAAGTGAAGAACTGGTGCTGAATCAATGTAAGTGCTGCTGAATCAGCCTTTGAGGAGTTCAGCACATTGCATCATCCTTAGTGATCAAAGAGAGGGGAGCTAATGAGCAGCCAGCACTGCCACCATCCCACACATATAAACCCTCCTGCCACACACCACAGAGCACTACTGAGCACACAGATAATATTCCATGGGAAACAAGAAGCTTCTGCTCACCACAAGCAGCACGGTGATTAGTGGTATTATCAGAAGAATCCCTGCCAGCAGATGAACTCCTATACTCTTTCCTAAGTAGATTTTTTAAGTACCACTTAAACAAACAAACCACTGTTCCTGGTTTGTCATATGAATAAGGGGAAATACTTCAAATATTATGCACACCAACTTCATTCCTGGGATTGCATTTAAATGCATCTTAGCTTTGATGGCCACTTTTCTCTTCACCCACATCCATACCATCATCAACCAGAGGTTTTCTGCCCTACAAACTTCCTTTCCCAGATTCTGAAGGCAGCAGACTAGACCTAAAGCCTGTGCTGAACAGCATGGTCTTCATATTATGCTCTGTCAATGAATTGAGTGACAGACTTGAATGTAGTGCTTTGAGTCCCCCCACAATTGCACAATTGCACAATTGGCTAAAAGCTCAGTGGTGCTTGAAAAATTGGAATGCCTTTGGAAGAACAGTAAAAACATGGTTTCTCAGGTAAGGTACTCTTGGTTCCACACTGATTGCTGTTACTCATGTTCCAGGTACTGAAAGAAAGCAAAAACCTTTTCCCAGATAAAATAACCAGGGCAAATTTTTACTTATGAGTAGGTACATACTCTAAGAGTCAAAATTTGAAGCCAGTGCCACAGAGAAAAATGCTGTTCCAAATAGACTTACAGTTACCAGACTCTCTGAATAAATAGCAATGGAACAATAAACTGTCAGATGGCAGCTAATCAGCACTTGGGAAAGCCTCCATTCCCAGACATGTCACATGGGTGGCTACAGGTGTAGTTATGGAAAGAGCTGCTGCAAGTGTTATCATAGCAAACCCCAGCAAACCTCCAGACATGCAAACACTGCAAAGCTCCCCTAAACAAGACAGGCAGAATAAGGAGTGAGAAAGGAAAAACAACTCAGGAGTTGTAGTAATTTTCCCAAGAGCCAAGAATAAAATATAGATCTTCCAAGTTCCATACTAAAGCCTTTTCCACTTTCCACTAGGATCTTGCTGTTTGCTGCTTTTTAAATTATAAAGCCCAGCCTTAGGGTGCGTTTCTGGAAAAAGGCTGATTTTTCTTTTCTGTTCTGTTACTAGCACCCAGAGCAATAGGCAATGCCACTTGAAGTATGTCCTGTTATCACTTCCTGACCTAAGAAGGAGACTTGAGACCCCTCAGCTTGGCATAAGAAAATTAATCCACTCAGAGGTTTTTAAGTGGGATACTTGCCAATTCCTTCTTGACAGGGAGGAGTAAAAAATAGCAAATATTTCAATTCCCATAACCCATGTATCCTAAAGTATTGCTGGATTCTCTCTAATCTTCAGCCATAATTAGCATGATTAATTGCAGTGGCAAGAACAGCAGGTCTTCCTCACCAAATCTGCATGACAGCGTTTTGTTAGTGTGTGAGAATGGAGTGAAGGACCAGCTGTTTATAGAAGAGTGACCGTTCCTGTGCACATGTTCCAGCTGGGACCACACAATAAAGTTAAAACATGTAAGAACTCAACATTTTTGTCTATTTCCACATATGCTTTGTGTGTAACTTCACTCATTGTCTCTCCATATGTATATATAATACCTTTTGCCCTATTTCTCTTCTGCACACAGCTGTATGATTTTAACTCACACCACTAATTGGAGAAGCTTACTGATAGAAGTATTTTTATATACTTACCTTTTTTATTACTAGGAAAGGAAAAGAGAAAATATCAAGAGTCCTCATTTAATCAAATGTATGATTTCAGTTGTCCTGGTCACTGAGTCTTTAATAAGGTTCCCTTGCCTCTGATGGACAACTTGAGACCTGAGTTCAGCCCTCAGTATGGACTTCATGCAGTTAGTGACAAATATATTTAAAGTCTGCTCTGTTTCAGAATTCTCCCTTCTTCTGTGCCTTGACAGTTCCAAGGAAGGAGGAATCTGTAACAAACAGACACCATTTCAGTGAAATATTTGGTCAGTTATGCTAGAAGTCCAAAAGGTATATAGCAGACATCTACTGCTCACATCACCAGAAGTGAGGAGCTGGTACTCCAAACAGGATTTCAGTTCCTACCAGATCCAGAGTCCTCTACACCTCCTGACTACATCCCACTGGCCTCCTGTGGCCCATGAAGCCTCTCCTCTGTCTTCAAATGGAAATGGTCTACTCCACATTATGATGTTGGCAGCTCACTCTCCTTGTGGGATTGTACATGGGGGTCTCTCAGGGCTGGACACCCTAATTGTCAACAGTGCAGAGAGACAGGAAAAGCCAAGGAGAAGCAAGGAGAGGGGAGGATCCAGTCAGCACAGTCAACACTGGTGGGTGAAGCCTATCCCTGGCCTTATGACTACACATGCAGTGGTAAACTTAAACCAGGCAGGGAACAGGTTTGAGTGATACCTTGTGACCACCTCTGCCATAAACTCCAAATAACAGTGCTGGCCACAATGGAGAATTCATCCCAGTATGCATCTTTGGCCCACCTCATTTAAAGGGAAGGGTTTAGACATATGCTCATGATTCATACTGTGAGGATATGCCCAGGTCAGAGAACAGTCCTGACTTATTGTCTTTAGCAGCATAGGTGTGGCCAAAGGGTGAGAACACTGCATTACTATCTGTATTTTTCTTGTAGCCTGCATCTAAAATGTATTTGAATGATTGCATCTCTTGCTCTTCACAGAGCACACCATAAAAACACACTAAACTAAATTGTCTTCAAATCCATTCTGGAAGTGTATTTGGGATTAAAAGCTTGTTTGCAGAAGCACTGGACAGTCAGATTCAGCTGCTACATTGGCATTGTTCCCTTGAGAGCCCATGCACTCCCCAGCCCATTGCATGACCACCAACACCACATGTGCAGCTCACAGTGCCTCACTAGCAGCCACAGCTGGGACACTTGGATGTTGCAGTCAGAGGTCCACTGAGAAGCTGACAAGGAGGGGGAAGTAGATCTTGCACATTTAAAGAGCCTGCTAAATCAGTGTTGAACACATGAGTGTTCTTCTGTATCTCATACACCTCCATGTGGCATTCAAAATGCAGATTATCTTTTCTGCTTCAAAAATGAAAGCTTCAGTAATCAGCAAGTCATTATTTGAATAGGCATGAGATGAATTCCTGCAGCTGACTTTTCGAATCTCTAATTTCCTCCTTGGTAGCTTTCATAAATGATAGTGAGACTGAAATGGATAGGTACCCTTCCTTGGAGGTTATTAAAGTAAATATAGCATTAACTGGATTTGGTCCCAGTGGAAATGTACTTTGATCGCCAGTCTAGGTAATATTTCTCTTTCTCTTTTCAGATATACTCTCTCTGCTCTCTTTAGAAGTTACAATTGCAGGACCATCAGTTATTTAAAAGGCCTGCCATGGCAGGATTTTAAAAGCAGACTCCAATGCAAAAGCTGTCTTTCTGAGGCTGAAGCTACACAATGCCCTCAACCTATGTTAGAACCCCTCAGTCTAGATACCCTTTATCTACTCCTTCCTGGAAAAACAAGATTTGTGACTCCAAACTAAGCACAAAGGAAAATGAAGCACTGAGAAAGATTGAAGGCTTTCAGTTTCAAAGAGAGACAGTGTGAGCTAACCTTCACTAAATATTAAATAATTCTCATTAAATTAAGCAGTGTTCAGTGTTGGACATGAGGCTGATTGAAAGGTTAGGATTCAGCACCTCCCTACTACCTCTATTCACAGACCATTGCTTCACATGAGCATCATGTTTCCTTGCATATAGTTTGTCTCATTGAGCCTCCTCTCAGTATTTTCCTACCACTTGCAAGATCACAGCTTTCAAATCTTCCCTAAGTGCATACAACCTTAAAACCCTGGTTTTCATAATGAAGGGAACACAAAATGTTTCAGAAACACATCAGAATATGCTGTCTGTTCCTCCCCAAGACAGTGATTCTTTTTGACTCCCTAAACATGGTGGAAGAACAAATTCATGACACAACATGTATGCAAATCAGCAGGCTGGTGGACACTAGAGAACAACTCATGGTGATGCCTTAAGATTTTAGCCTTTATATTTTTCAAATCCTGTGCTGCATTAGTGCATAACTCTAAACTTCATATAAAGTGTTAACTACTGTCTTCACACTTTGGTCAGACAAAACAATTCCTCTGGGCCTGGAACTCGAAGACACCCTACAGCCTCAGCCCCCAAAAAGTATAAACAAAAGTGAATTGGGGGGAAAGCAAACTGAGGGGAATATGACTTCATAACCTGAACCTGTAATTGGAGAATTAACCCCTGATATGCAAATAGACCAAACTTATATCTGTCTGAAAAATTTGTTGACTATATTAAAGGCCATTAATAAATACCCACTTTATTCTCTTAACTTTGTCTAGCCTCTGTTCTACGTAGCCACTCCAAAGCATCTAAGGAAAGGCTTCTGCATCTCATGAGTGTTTTAATGACCAGCTAAAATCACTCAAGATACTTTCACCTTTTTCCATTTATCTCACTGGGTGAAAAAGTCACAGATGTCTATCAGGGGACATGATGTGATGTTCAGCCAAATCATACAATACTGACATTCGCTTTGAGCCAGAAGGATGATGTGTCACATGTGCACAGCAGGAAAAGGAACTTTCCCCAAATCTTCAGTGTGAAATTTTGTGCCCAGAGTTTAGAATAATTGCATTTCACAATGCTGCATCTCTGAGTGTCTCTGACTGGCAACAGATGATGTGAATTAAACAGTAGATTACGTCAACACTGCCAGATGTTATGCTAACCATGGCTCCTTCCCTTTGAGGAAACTTTGTGTCATGAAACCCCTGACTTGCTTCTTAAAACAGTGATGAATACATAGCCAAGCTACATACCTTGGGTCAGGAGTTTGAATTTTCTCTTCATCCAGAAGGACTGCAGATGTAAGTGGAGAGGAATATATGGAGTTTTCCACACTAGAAGAATGGTGACTTCCCTAAAAGTATCTTGACAACAGCCGGGTCAGGTGATATGGGAAGGTTGTTGCAAGTCAGACTGACCGGTCCTGCCTCTGAATTTCCATTTGCTACTGCTTTTGTTTATCTGAAATTGACCATTGGGAGAAATTTTAAGTTATTTAATATATTTTCCATTTTCTTCTCTTTCTGTATGGTGCCTTGCACGTGAGAGGGGGGAGTGTCTACATACTCCTAGGTTCAAATTATTACAGTATTTCCATTCTTCAACATCAGTGGAGGACCAAGAGGAGAGGAGATTTCCTCTCCACACACAGCATGCACATGATCCATCCAGTAAAGAAAAATAGAATTCCAATACCCACCTGGTGATGCCCTCCATGGCAGCACTTATCCCAGTGGTGCTCCATGAATTTACCTCATCTGGCCTAGTCTGTGAAGTGAAACAGAGCCCACAAAGGAGACAGAAAGTTAAATCTGGAATACATTTAGGCAGCATTATAGAAAGGAACTAAGCTCAGCTGAAATGTAATGAGCACTCCAGAAAACCAGCACAACAGAATTGATTAATTGCGCTCAGCCTTTTTAAAATGAGATCTTCAGAAAATCAGATCATCTCCAAATGGAGAGAAAACAACCAGCAATGAATAAAACAGCCAAGACAGTAGTAAGCTAGCTTCTAAAAACTGTTGGGATTTGAAAGAATGATACATTAACTCTGCTATTTAAGTGATTATTTTAACTGTGGCTCCCCATGGGTCTGATCCAAAGCTGACAGTCATCATCCGGAACCAAAGGCCTGTGGCTCCACTCTGAACTGGTGCTCCTTTGTGTAGTGAGCTCTGCTGTGTATGTGCCCCATAAATTACATCTGCACAGTTTTCTTACTAGCAAGGATGAGAAACATTACCAAGCCTGAAGCTTTGAGGAAGAAAAAAATTTTGCTTATGGCTGTTCCATTGATATAGCAAGATGCAGCAGGGCAAAACCTAAGTCAAAAAAATTTAGACAAAATCTCTGAAAAAAAAAATCATTCAATAGTATGTGTCAGACTATTACATAACCTCCCCAGGGCAGAGAGAAAAATTTCCTTAAGTATTAAAGACCAGATTAGATATGAAATTTGCCAGTATGCAATAGTTCTTCTCAGTGGAGTAAGTGATCTGAAGGGGTGCTTTACACTAAACTTTTGTGAGTGGTTATTTATATATAACTCATCTCCCAGATGGTCCCTCCAGAGAAACACACATCTTCTCCATGGACTGCTGTCACCTCTAATTTTGGAGGCCAGTTTCAAGAATTTGCCTTCCCTGCACACCACCTTACAGCACAGAGGTGACAATCTGCTGCTGCCCCTTTGCTGCTGCTTAGAGTGGTGAGCTCTGAGAATCCCTGCAGTTCCCTTATCACCATGTGCACACACCATTGACTCATGAGCTGAGGTGCCTTGCTGGCACACTGAAGCCCCATAACCTTTTCCAGCACTACTAGCACATCTCAAGCCAACTCTGGCACCCAAGCAGCACACTGCCCTTTGCTGGTGCACTGGTAGAGGATGGAATAGTTATTTTTCGTCATAGTGGCTCATATGGTGCCGTGTTTTAGATTTGTGCTTGAAAGCCGTGTTGATGACACCCTGATGTTTTTGTTATTGCTGAGCAGGGCTTACACAGCATCAAGGCCTTTTCTGCTTCTCATGCTGCCCTAACAGTGAGGAGGCTGAGGGTACACCAGGAGCTGGGAGGGAACACAGCCAAGACAGCTGACCCAGATGACCAAAGGATATTCCACACCATACAGGGCTGTGCTCTGTATATAAACCTGGGGAAAGAGGGAGGAAAAAGACAATGTTTAAAGGTATTTTGTCTTCCCAAGTAACCATTGCACATGATGAAGACCTGCATTCCTGGAAATGGCTAAACATCATTCTTCAGGTGGGAAGTGGCAAAAGAATTCCTTGATTTACTTTGCATTGCTTACTTGGATGCACAGCTTTTGCTTTACTTATTAAATTTCTTTATCTTAACCCATGAATTTTCTTTTACCCTATCAATTCTCTCCCCCAGCACACTGAGGGAATAATGAGCAAGCAACTCTGGGGGGCTGAGTTGTCTAGCAGCACTAAAACCCAGTAACTGGTTACTCTGGCCTGACCCAGAAAGGGTGTCATTCCACCCAATGAGCAGAGTCCCCTTCAGTGTCCCTAATGAACACTGCAGGAAATGAAGGAATATAGGGAAATCTGGTTTTTGGGAGAATACCAATTTTAAAATGAAAAGCAGATTATAAACTTCAAACACATGTGACAAGCTTGTGAGAACAGGAAATCTTGGTAAGGACCATCAATACCATGGGTTGAAACTTCTATGTCACACAGACACAGCAAATTACAAAAGAGGCAGCACAACACAGTAACTCAGCACGAGCCTTTTGGGGCAATTTCCATGCTTATCCATGTGTCATGGAGCCCACAGCTCCTGTAATGAGCATCAGGCACAAAACTGTAGTGCTTATGTCAGCCTGAAAAAGAAAAGGCTTTGGGGTGACCTAATTGCAGCCTCCCAGTACTTACAAGAAACATGGAGAGAGACTGCTTCTAAGGGTATGCAGTCACAGGACAGAGGGGAATGCCTTTACTCTGCAAGAGAGTAGGTTTAGATTAGATATTAGGAAGAAATATCTTCACCCTTAGAACTGTGAGGCACTGGAATAGGTTGCCCCAAGTAGTTGTGAATGCCCCATCCCTGGAAGTTTTCAAAGCCAGACTGGATGGGGTTCTGAAAAACATGGTATAGTGGAAGATGTCTCTGATGATGACAGAGGGCTTAGAACTAGAAGATCTTTGTGGTCCCTTCCAACCCATGACATTTTTTTATTCTGTGGTACTTTCCCTCTGTAGTTACAGGAGAAGGAGCACTTTCAGAAGGAAAGTCATGCAATAGCAATCACCAAAGACTATTGTCACTCTCCCTTTACTTATATGTCAATTTAGTATGTTAACTGGGGCATTACAACAGATAGTTCAAGTTAGATGGCCAAAAGCAGAACAGGAGGGCCAGGTAGGCCACTGTAGACATTTAAGATGATGAATTCTAAAGAAAGAACTGTCCTTAGACCACTGAAAGGTGCTAAATATCTGTCAAAGTGAAGAAATATTCATGACCATTTCATTAGGAACCTGCCATCATGGTTAAGCCAGTGTCAACCCACTACAACTCTCCAAAACTGATCACTTATTGGTGATTATAATATAGGAACCACAGCTACAAAATGTGCCACTGTTTTGGACTTTGGGCCCATCAAGAGGATGCATGAAGATCTCCATATGCCGATGGAGATCACAGCTTCCACTGCCTTCAGAGCAAGGAAGACTAGTATGGTCTTCCACATCTCACCTGCAAATTGGTCATCAACATGGACTCACCATGTCTTTCTTGTGTTGGGGGTCCCAGAGTTGGACACAGTACTACAGGTGGGCTGTCACAAGAGAAGAGTAGAGGGAGAGAATCACCTCCCTCAACATGATTGTTGGCTATGAATCTTTCAATGCAGCCCAGGGTGCAGTTGCCTTTCTGGGCTGCAGGCATGCATTGTCACTTCCTCCCATTCCCCACGTGCAGCTCACACAGAGCCCTTCTTGCTCTGGTTTCAGCAGCTTTGCTAAAACATTGCTCTGTGATTTCCAGCTCATGCTCTGCATTGCATTAGCAGATTCTACTCTAAACAACCAGCTTATTCTGCTTTCCCTCCTGGGAATCACTCTGTGGGTATATGAGGGTCTCACGGCCAGACAATTTATCACTAAAATGCAGTATCCCATAATCATGCCAGCCGTAAGTGAAACTATAATACATAACTGTTGAAAAGACTCAGAGCTTCATCTCACTACACTGGGTGAGAATCAATTCAAAGACTGTAAGCAATCAACATGTGGCATTGTTCTAATAAATATTCAAAATGACAACCATAAGGCCCAGCCAATGCCAGGAAAGCAAATGTCCATACAAATTTTCTGTGGTAAGCACTTTCCACACTTAATATATCCCTAGAGGCTACTGTTGTCATTACTTCATGTTTCAGTTATTTTGAGTTTTTCCACTTCTATATACTTCTTCACTAAATCCCTGTGATTCACTAAAGCCTTGTGAACACATCTATCCACTGCACAACTTAAAGGGATGTCTAAGGCATAGATCCACTGCACACTGTAGTATGGGAGCAGCATTACAGGTTCATTCCTATTAGAGCACAGGCATTTTGCAGAAGAGTGTTTCAAGTTGTGTAGGATTTTCATAAGCATTTTCCACTCTGTTTCATTACAGTGATACCTGGGTAATGAATTCTTCTGGCTTTGAAATGGAACTTATTGACCATCTTAATTTTTTACCATCTATAGCAGCAACATTAAGATTTGAAGAAAAGTTGCAGCAAAAAGCCATAACATCTCAGAGTTGAAATAACAATTCAACTCTCTTTCACACTTGGGAGCAGCAGCATGTAATGTACTCACACAGAGAAATAAAAGGTTAGTCAGTTATTTAAATATTGAGAATCTCAAGGTTTTTTTTCAAAAGTACATCCATTGATACCAATTAAACACAAGGAAAGGTAGGCTAGAAGTTTAAACATCATGTGAAACTTGTGAGACCTGAAGGAATATCTGCAAATAACGTCTAAGAACAAAAAATACAATTCATCTGTAACCAAAGAACCAAAAACTATCTATCTCAGATGGACCTGCCCCCAAACTTTTATACGGGTTTCACATGGAAGTTACATATGCACTGTAAGTCAAAAAAAAGGAGTCCTCAAAAAGGAAGATACTATGCATCAAACTTTCTATCTACTTACACAAGTGTGATACAATATTTCTTTGCTAAGTCTCTGAGAGTGCAGTGGTGTGGCAGCAGCAGAAACAAGAGCAGGTCATAGCACTGCTTTTTATCCTAAATAGGCATGGTTTGAGTTTGCTATGATATGGATCAAGAGCAGATGCAAACTTGTACCAAGCTTTTTTTACCAAGCTTTTTTCACAGACTCTCTTCTGGAAGAGAGAGAATAGCTATTCTCTTAATTTCACAAATCAGACACTAAAGTCTAAAGATGCATTCTCAATGATATATTTGTGCTTAAAATAACTGCTACACACACCAGATATAGACTGAGATCACATACACAAAGAATCTTTTGTGCATGATCCCATGCACAAAGAATTCTATCACATATAGTATAAATCCTGTAGTATGACAAAACTTAGAGTCAGCATGGAGAAAATAAGGCACAAAGATTGTATAAAGAAGGGCAGTAATAAGGGCTATAGCAATTATATATGTACCTTTGTATGCCTGGAAAAAACCTTGTAACTTTCCCCAAATACTTAAATTTGCAAAAATCAAGGGTAGTTGCAGCAGCCTAGCTCTGAAAGAAGGGTTTTCTGTGGTATCACAAATGCCAAATAGTTTAGAAAAGAAAAATTATTTTCTGTAGGTGTCTGAACCAGAAAAATGTTCCTCAATCTTTTTTTCATTTGGATGATTTCCTAGTTCTACCCACACATTGTACTCTTAATCCTGCTGTGCAGTTTAGCTAAGGAGGCCACAGAAATTGCATTACATGGAGTGAACTCCAGAATATGTGGGGAAATACATGAACTTTGCCATATTGGTGATGTGGGCTTGGACTTAAAATTAAGTTAGTTATTCTTGCTGTGGTACATTTCCCTTTTTTTACCCATCACAGCCATTTAAAAGTAGCTTGCTAAGACTCACAGAATCTCTCCTTCTTTACACAGACTGAAGCAAGACCTATTTATGAAAATGCATCATTTACTTGACTTTCTTTCTAAAAGAGTCTGTATGAACAAAGGCAGTAATTCTGCTCCCAGCACTGTTTATGACTGGGTGTTCATGGTTAAACCAGATGAAGACTTATCCTCCAGAGCAGTTTGTAAAATGTTTTTCTTTCACACCATGAAACCATGAACAATTTAGTCAGGTCTAAGGATTTGAATCACAGATATTTGTACCAAAAAATACATGTTCCCCAAAAAATGGCTTTCACCTTTTATCTGTTGTGAAGCATGCCTGCACTGCTCTCTGCAGGCCTGGGTAAGGCAAGACCTGCAGCAAAGTTTGGCTCTGGACAAAGGTTGGTCAGGACCTTTCATTATTCTCCTGGCCTGGGCAGATGCAACATCTCAATTAGGCACACGTAGATCAGCAGGTGATCTGGAAACCCACTTCAGATCATAAAAAGATGTCATGAGCTCTAGAAATGCTTAACACAAAATAAACACCTCAGTAGATTAAGAAGAATCAATCTGGCTTAACTGCTTCAGCCTGTGAATTTGTGCTAAACCAAGCATGTACTACTTTCTAACCTAGGCAAGCACCTAATTGACTTGGATGTTTTCAAATAAACCTGGAGCTTGAAAAAGTTAATGCTGGACTACTCAGAGTATTCTTAGACCTTAGACAATGAATACCTTAGAGACCATGACCATGTCCATTTTAAACCAAAAAGGATCATGGCCATGTACATCTTACATGAGAAGAACTTGTGACCATGACTCGCTTAGACTTAGACCAGCTCTAAAATGTAAAACATAAAACTATTTATTTTCTGTGTCCACTGTAGCTAACATATGGAACAGCAGACTTCAGAAATATGAGGAAATATAGTCTAGATATCACAAATTATGTTCTGACTTCGGGGCTAGTTAAGACCTAGAATAAACTAGAGACTTAACTATACAATGTAGGACAAGTTGTGATATTAGCAGACCTCAGTGAAAACAACAACAACACAACTCCACAAGCAACTAATCACACTCTGAAATAGTGTCTGTCAATATTTCATTTAAATCCAACCCCTGGGCTACCTGAAACCACAGAACCCCACATCTGGTCCTTAGCAGTCACACTGAGGCTCCTCTGGCACGGTCACACCATGGTAATAAACACCTGAACATTTGCAGTGGGCACCCATGCCTCCCACACAGGGGTTACTGCTGCACAGGTCACTGGAGAAACAAGAGGCAAATAACATAAACAAACTCCATTTAATTTTATGACTCCCAGTTGATGTGTATATTTGGGGTTCAAGCTTATTCTCCTTCCAGGTGTGCTCTGTCTCCAGGATCCAACCAAGTCTTTGAAGCAAGTGGAGTCCTTACCTTTTCCTTGTTTTTTCTTTCCCCCACCCCAGTCTGTTAAGTATTACCCCATGACCTTTCACTGATTGGCTTCAATTAAGGCCATGGATTTCCTCTTCCTGAACCAAAGTCAGGTTACAGTGCAAGAATAATAAAGGCAAAACGAATGTGTTGCAGTCATCCATGTACAGTCCCCAGACAGCATTTGGAACTCCCACATTTCAAGAGCCTCAAGACACAAATTTGCTGATTTGGAAAGCTCGGTGCTGCTCTGTTAAAAAAAAAAAAAAATAATCTGGGTATTTGTTGGTTTGTTTTTTTTTCCTTCTTTTTAATTTTCATTTTTCTTAAATAAAAAGGCAATTCTGACAGAGGGGCTATAAGGAAAAATGTATTGGTTTTGCTTAAGATCAAGAAAAACTGGACAAATTTTGGACAGTTTGATTAATATGAAGTTTTACAGCATATACCCTGTAACTTTTTATCATAATGAAGGATTAGTTGTATTTCAGTAGTGACAAAAGGACCCAGGTGGGATCAGGGGCCTGCATTAGCTGTTGGCTGATGAAAAATAAATAAAAATCATTGCTCCTTCACTGAAAATTATTCTTCATAAAATCTCCCGGCTTCTATTAATTTATTACAAAAATATATTGTCTGAAGTGAAAAGTTTCTTTATGAGGAAGACTGTGTTTTATTCTGGGTTCTATTCAATATGAATTGGTGGCTTTATTTTGTTGATGCTGTTGAGATATCAACTTTTTGTTTCATATGGGTTTTTATTTTTCTTTCTTTTTTATTTTTATTTTAGTCACATTTTTCATGGTAGCATGCACCTTGTGGCATGCCACAGCATTCATCCTTTATAAGAAAAATCTTTGGACCATGGCAATTTATGCAGAGAAAATGCTCATGCACTGAAATGTTTGACTAAAATTTGAGGAGGAGATTTAGCTTGTAGTTCTCAAACCAAACCCCTCTCACCTTTTAGCACCAAAAGCCAACTTTTGTGCTTCCCAGTTCCACTAGAAGATGTTTGTGTATGAACCTGTCTTTTATAAAAATTTTCCTCAGCAAGTCAGAAAGCAGCTGCACATAAAGGCTCTCAGTCATTCTTTATTTAAGCACCACTCTCAGTATGCCTTTAATATAAGGAAGGTAGGTTTACAGCATAAAACATCACCATACAGACTTCCTGCAACACTGAAGGTTGACCCAAGCATCACATTTCAGGGCTGAGGGCTAAAGGATTTCATTCATTTTTAAAAGAACATTGCTCCGTCTAACTGGAGGGCAGCAGAGTTTATATGACTTTCTCAACTTGAAAGGCCTGAGACGTCACAAGCGTCAGTCTGCATCTGACAACTACTGACATAACCAAAAGCCCTCATGAAAGCAAATCAAACAAATGATGGTTATTTGGAAAAGTGATTTAACTTAATCTTGCTCCACTGTAAAAATTGGATTATGTCCAAGTTGCTGGGGCTATGGTGGGTTCCACAATCGCTCTTTTATGGGGCACAATCAACTTATCAAAAATGATCCTAACTAATTATTTATAATACTGGCTTTCAGATGGTGTTGGTTTTCCTCGGGTTTGAAACCCAGCCAACACCTATAATGCTTCCGTCTACCACCAGGCTTCCTCTGCAGAGGGAATTTCATACACTTCTGAACGGAGGAGACAAAGCAGCTTCTCCTGAGCTCAGGGAAGGTCAGTGTGTTTTTAGATCAGTCTGCTCCACTTTAAACATTTCATGCAAGAAAATTTAAAGTCTGTCATGAAATTTATGATGTCCTATTGGACAAATATTTTCCTTTACTTCATAAGGCACCGGCTACTGTAATATAACAAAGTGAAAATTGCCTTCCAGGGAAACGTGTAGAGATTTATCAGAGATACCTCATTTAATCACATTCCAGTAAGCCAGGCTCAGTCATTCATCTTTGACAAGTGGAAGGGTGTGGGTTAAATTATAATTTAAGCCATTATCAGGGCTGTTGTTAAAGGCTTTTTGACAATGAAGTACCTGCACCATACCCCTAACAGGAAATTATGAAAACATTTATATGAGCTTTATGTGCACCTTGTAAGTGTCAGAACAATTGAAAAATTCAGTGACAACAAAGTGCTGAATAGGTACAACTCGTTCTAGTTCTCAAGGAACATGCATAACTGGGAACTGCTGAACTTCAGCTGTAAAAATATTCTCTTCTGTTACACAGTCAGTCCAATGACCTTGCAAATAACCATACAGATTAAGAAAGTCAGGGACCCTCTGTAACCTCAAGCAGCAAAGCTCTCTGCACGGCAGAGGAGATCCTTGCACTGACATGCCAGACCAACAGATGAGGGACAGTTTACACCAACTGGCCAGTCATTCCACGTGCTGCAAGGCTGCAGGATGATCAAATACTGAGATGTCTGTGTTAGCTGAGAAAGCACTGTCAGGAAGAGCATGGGAGGGAAAGACAGGGGCCATTGCCCTTGAGTGTAAAGGTGGCAGCACTAATTGGCCATGAGGATGGGAACAGTGTTTTGGTAGGGAAGTAGTCAAGCTTGTTATTAAGTTCAAATTTTTAATAGCTCACTAATTCTTTTGAGTCTGCAGCCTGCTTTGTAATTACTGTTAAAATCTCTATGCTTCTCTGTCTATTAGAGCAAGACCAACCTGCCAGGGCCACTCTCCCCGCACACAAACAAGATCAGCAGTTTTATCAGTTCCCTCTGTGAGACATTTTAAAAAGAGCAAGGCTGGTTCATTGGCTCAGAGGACAAGCATCACAGCATGACTTCCTCCTACAGTGGGAAACTCTCTCCTTTCCAAAGCCAAGCCAGCCTCATCCTCAAGGCCTGTGTAAGGAGAGTGTGTGGACAGGGCAGCGCCTCCAACCCTTCCTGGGCATTGCTGGGACAATGCCAAAGGCACCGGCCAAAGCTCTCCTGGGGGGCGTGTGAGCAGGCAGAAAGGATGGTGCCAAAGAGAGCCCAAACCCTGGCCTAGGAGAGGCACAGAGGTGCATTCCTGGGCTCTGGGATGCACCTTTGCTTCCCAGCATGAGGAACAAACCAGGGCAGCGCTCTAGGCCTGTGCAGATCAGGAGCTCTCAGCCCGCCCAGGCGTGTCTGCACCAGCACAAACAGCACACCGAGCACAACCAGCACACCCAGCACACCAAGCACACCCAGCACACCCAGCACAACCAGCACACCCAGCACACCGAGCACAAACAGCACACCCAGCACAACCAGCACACAGCACAACCAGCTCAACCAGCACACCCAGCACACCCAGCACAAACAGCACAACCAGCACACCCAGCACACCGAGCACAAACAGCACACACAGCACAAACAGCACACCCAGCACAACCAGCACACCCAGCACACCCACCACCCCCAGC
>WBNO01015737.1:123870-234841 GCA_013400575.1 Peucedramus taeniatus
ACACACACCCCCACACACACACACACATCGACACCCACACATACACACACCCACCCACACACCCCCACACACACACCCACCCACACACTCACACACACCCATACACACCCACACACACACACAGACACACCCATACACACACACCAAGATCCCCAGCAGGCTCCTGCCCCTCCTGCCCCGTGCCAGCCCTGCCTGGGTGCAGGGTCACTCTCTAACCCAAGGACAACCCTCTGCCTGCGTGCAGAGCGGAATGGAGAACAGCCCTCACACACTCTAGAATACAAAGAACGAGCTTGCCTTGTCAGCTCAGGTTCACACCCTTGACATAGGCATCAAAGCAAGAAACTTTGCAATAAACGACAGACATTTTCCCATAAAAGAAACACAAACAGGACCCAAACCTCAAAACTGTGAAAAGGAGTGAACAACCACTCAAAATATTCAGGCCTTTCCCTGAATTTCACAGAAAATTGGCATAATTCCATCCTTTACCAGTCACTGTAAGTGCAAGGCAATAGATGCTCTTTGCAGACAATCCATTTGTGGGAAATAATCTCTGAGGCACAGCTTAGTGCTCTGTGTGAACTCCTCAGCAACACATAACAGAAGCATTGACAGCTTCCCACAATATGTGGTCATCTCCCTAGTAACATTTCAGCCAGCTATGATCCCAGCAACCTATAGTTAACATGAGGTGATTGGTTTGTACTACACACAGTTCCTGAGAGAACAGGGGGGAAATACACCACAGAGAAAGATGAGCAATGATGAGAAAAAAAAAGAGCAAATATCCTTATGGACATTTCCTGAAACACTCCCTTCATGTTTCCACCACTGATCTGGGGAACAAGCCAGGTGCAAAGTGGCGTGTACAGTTTTGGTTGTCTGATGTGAAGAATGTTATGCCAACACCAAGATATCTAATATGATAATTTTTATCTACTAGTCTAACAATTGGCTGTCTGTGTAGCAATGTGTCCTTCCCCTTCTCCCAAGCCGTGTGTGCAGACTGAACTCTGAAGCCATAGAATTTGCTTCCTGCCACATTCAGGGAGTTCAGCT
Source organism: Peucedramus taeniatus (assembly GCA_013400575.1). NCBI lineage: Eukaryota > Metazoa > Chordata > Aves > Passeriformes > Fringillidae > Peucedramus > Peucedramus taeniatus. The sequence goes on from WBNO01015737.1 coordinate 124,933, forward strand.
CTAGCGCAGAACTTGCTAAGGTTCACAGGAACCTATTACTGGCACCTTCTACCACAACTGATGGACAGAAAGGATGGCTAACACAACAGAGGACAGCTGCTGGAGATTCTGACTTTGTTCCTGAAGGGACTCAGCTCAGCCCCCAGCTCTTCTACAAGTGTATTAAGCTGGACAAGTCACTGAGGGTGGCATTTGTCTGCCCTTGTGTAGGAGAGTCATGAATCTTCCTGGTAGGCTCAAAGCTGAAATGGTGATGCCCATGGCGGTGTACAAAGTGAACCTGCCTCTCCTCACCACTGGCTGCTGGAACAACCCACACAGCCAGGTCATCACTGAAGAGGACTGAAGGGATGGAGCATCTCTCCTGTGAGGAAAGGCTGAGTTAGGGCTGTTCAGCCTGGAGAAGAGAAGGCTCCCAAAAGACCTTACTGCATGGTTTGTAAGAAAGATAGGTACAGACTTTTTAGCAGGGCCTGTGCAATAGGACAAGAGGTAATGATTTTAAACTAGAAAGGGTCAGTTTAGATTAGATATAAGGAAGAATTTTTTTTTTAATGAAGGTTGTGAAACATTGAAACAGATTGCCCAAGAACGTGGTGAATGTCTCATCCCTGGAAATAGCCACGGTCAGGATGGATAGGACTCTGAGCAACATTGTCTGGCTAAAGACATCCCTGCTTATTGGAGGGAGGTAGGACTAGATGGCCTTTAAAGAACCCTTCCAACCCAAACTATTCTATGATTCTGTGATCATATGGCAGGGCACCCCACTTGTGGCTATCTACAAAAGGGTGAGGTGAATATCACCTTACATATCCATTCTGCATCTATCCTGTGTGAAGAATCACCCCTTCTTTTATCTTTTCTAGTTGATTATCAACTTAGTGGCAGCCAGAAGGGTCTTCAAGCTCACACACAGATAGAGAGGCACCCACAGAGGTGGGGTGGACATGTACCACAGTCAGAAGATGAATAACCATAGGCTTGCTCTTAACTTGCAGGCTTTAGTCAATGCAGCCAGTTAGCACAAGTAAACTTGCAAGTGTCATGTAAGATTCTGGGTTTGACAAAGCCTGAGCTTTGTATTTGTGGAGACTAAATATCCTCCATTAATTCACAGGAACTGATAAGAACAGAGACATCTGATAAAGTCTGTGAAGTGTTTTACATCTTCTCTCTCCATTTATGAAAACAGGAAAACTGCTACCTCTACCCTAGCACACCATCCCACTTCCAGACCTCCTCTAGAAAAGGCAAACTTATAAAAATACACCAACATCAAGTTGTCATCATCATATCTTGCCATGGTGAAAAGACAGAAATCTTCACTAAAGGCCCAAACCTGCCAAATGCTGATGGCCCTCACATCTCATTGACAGCAGGTCATACTTTGAGAAATGTCTAAAACTTCCAGTGGTACCATGAAATACCCCCCCCCCCCCCCCCCCCCCCCCCTCTTCCCTTGCATCTTTTCAACACCTGCATCTTTATTTAGCCCTTGACAACCTTCCTCTGCTCCCAGCAGAGTAACCAATTTTCCGTGGGCTGGGTTTGGCTTTAGCAGGCAGCCCTTAAAAATTTACCAGCCAGCTACTGATATGATTTGGATTGCCCTGTCCACAAAATGAAGAGCGCTCTTTTTCCCTTGTCCAATTGCATCAGTTGGTCTAATATCAGATATTGTCTGTCCTTGCAGTTGAAAGAGAGTTATTCATCATAAAATAGTATTAATTTTAATAACTGGCTTCAGACTTTTACCCAAATTTCTTACCCAGCAATAAAAGCTCACAAGATTTCAGCAGCACATCTAATTACCAGCAATGTAAAGAACATCTTTTTCTTGGTAGATTGCGTCACTGCCTCTATGTTTTTATACTGCAAGCAACTATGCAAACATCAGCCCACCCTAGAGAAATTTGGGGAGTATTGGAAAACCTCACAGCCTTTCACAGCAGTTCAGCACAATGCTATTTCACTCACCCTTTCCTGTCATTTGATACAGGGTAAATACTCTGTGTTCAGTGGCCTCCACACACACATTTCCACCTGTGTGGCAGACCAGTGCTCGCCTGCTGGTTTATAACATAGAACATGTGGGAATACTGAAGGTCTCCAGAGGTCTTCTTACACTTCCTGTTCTTTATTTACCTTGCTGTGTTCAGTTTGTTTTTCCATTTATATTTAGCACAGATAAAAGCAGGGCAACCAAGCTCATATGTCTTAGTGAAATAATGGGAAGAGCTGAACACAAAAGCCATCAAAAGGCAGGATGAGGCACCTCCACCAACCAAACAAAGGACAAAACTTTAAGCCAGCTTTGAACCATAATGCATACAACCAAGTGCTTTTTTCCAAGCCTGCATAAGCAGGTGAAAATCTCTCACGCATTCACTCCTCACAGGTTGAATAGGTTTGTTATTTTCAGTCAAAGTGTTGGGGAACTGCATGATTAGGAGACTGCTTTGATCACACCATGCAAAATCCTGCTCTCAGAGCTGGGCAATTACAGACTGCCCCTTGCAGAGGACTTGAGGCAAAGCTACCTGCAATCCCCTCAAATGTTCATTCAGAGCCAGAATCAGTACTAGCTCCAGTTCCATTTGTCCAAATGAAGTATGACGGGACTATTAAAGGGCCTTTGTCTGCGTTTGCATAATCCGTGTGCTCATTATTTCACAACTCTATCCACATGTAAAGCCACGCCGCCTTCCACCATGCTCTGTCTCCTCCACACTACAAGCACTGGCCCCCAGATGGTGAACAGACTTGGAATGAAAATGCCAAAAGTTTTGAAAAGAAGCACAACAAAGCCTGGACCTGTATGTTCAAAAAGCACATCAATAGGTCAGCAAAGCCCTGTGCATAGTCAACTGAACACATGCACCAGGCTCACTGAGACACTTGTAAATATGATAAGTATCTAAAACTCTCAAATAGGGAGGAAACAAAAAAAAAAAAATAAAACAAATGTGCAACCCCACTAACTCTTTAGAAAACCTAAAAAACACTTGAATAACTATAAAAAAATATACCGAGGGAGTAAAAGGAAAAACATTTCTTAGTTCAAAAATGCAGTTGTTAGAGACACCACCTTAATGCTCCCAGGCACTGTCCAACAGACAAACAAAATGAGATGACAATGTTTGATTTACTTCCACTATAGCAACAATGAAGCTTTGGAATCATATGTTCATTTTCCAAAAATAAGCACAGCGGTCTGGCAGCACTTCAAGACTGAAATCATAAATGTCAATGTAAACACATATTTGTGTAAGGGTGATAGGTAAGAGGCACTTATTTCAGGGACCTTATGCATGAGTATCCATCAGGACTTGGTATCACCTTGTGGCACTGCAGGTCTCTCCCCTGATCATAAATCACTCTGCAACAGCTTAGCCAACCTGCCCAATGAAATCAAAGCTAGGCTGACAGTGAGACTGCAGGATGGATCAAAGCCTGAGGCTGCCACAAGACCCTGGTTTACCAAACTCCAGCCCAACATTCTCTTGGGTACATGCAGGAGTGGGTGTAACCATGACGGGGACGGATCCAAGATGCCATCATACATCACAGAAACCACAACAAGGGCTGCTGATCAGGAGTGGGGACAACAGCTGCCACAGCAATGTTTGCTCTGGTGCATACCATGTTGTGAGGTACTCTACCACAACAAAAATCAATTGTGTGTTTTTACGATGCATTTTTGTGTACTGGCTACCAGCCATAATCATCTTGTGAACAACTTCTTATCTAGTTACTATTTCCTCACATAAGAGCAGGAGTTTGGGACTTTAAGAGAGTGGCTTTGATAGACAAAGCCCAGAGTGAACACTAAGTGAAAAAGTATCATGAGAAACTGGTAGCCAAACATGGCACAGGAAGGGATGTAACAAACCCAGGCAGCAGTGATAGGGACAGTGAACTACAATGGTAACACTATAGAATGAATCCCCAATTCAGCTATGCACACAGCACAGTGGCTTTCCTTCACCACTCTCTCCTTTTCAAAGGAAATACCTTTCAAGAGAATGCTTATTTCCAACAAATTACCTCAGGATTTCTCCACAGTCCAGAATCAGCCACTATTTCCTGAGACTATCTAGACTTATTGACCAAAAATAGAGTGAATAGGAATAGGTTCCAAGTAAAAAGATGGTTGAGCACCACTAAGACACTACATATCCCCAGAATACCAAGTTGTGTAGATGCAATGCTTTATGAGAAGGCGCTGACAACTTGAAGAAAACTCTACCATTTGAAGAAAGAGGGACTCATAACAGCAATGATTCTACTCTGCCCCACAAGTCCCTATGACAGTTTCCACCCAACAGGACCTGTGCATCCAGGGGCAGATTTGTCCAATAATTTCAGTTTCTCTTTGAGCTTTTCTTTGTCAAAATATTTAGCACTTCTGCTTTTGGTTATTGTCACACCCAAAGACACAACCCACCAGCAGTGACCTGGAAGGTTTATTGGTAGGGTATTTAGTTTAAGGTCATTTCTGTCCCAGCTGTCACCAGAGGCAGTTTTAGGGTGTTTCATGAATGGAGCAGAATGGGGTTTTTTACAAGGTGCGTGTTGGCTTTCCATCAAACCCTGCCTATAGCATTCCTTTACTGGGGCAAGAGGAAAATGTGCTAAACCCTGGAGCACTGTGGTAACTTATAGATCTGTCTGTGCCTTCTGTGGAAGGTAAAGGGCAATCAACAGCTTTTTGTGGTAGGCAGAGATCCCACAGCTCTCAGATCTCCCCATACTGTTCCCCTGTCCCAAGGCACAGCACATCAAATATGTGCACTGCCATGAGAAAGTAGGCATTTGGGAGCATTGATCCCTTTAGCTCTCCTCTCTTACTGGGAAAAGGAACAACTTGGAATGACTCTTTCAGGTCAGCCACATCAGTTTTGCTGTGTCCAGCAAACATTTACCAAGGAGCATGGCCAAATAAGAGTCAGCAGATGATGTGGTGAGGACCAAGAGTGCCTACAGGCAATGCACATGGCAAGACCTTTGTACACCTGCCCTGGTTCTGGGTTCAATTGTCTAATTCCAGCAAATCCAGTTCAAGGGAAAATCCCATGCTCACAACATCATCCAGCAGCAGCCACTTGGCTGGGATTGCATTTCACTCCCAGGTTCTGTGTGTTTGCTGTGAGATGCATTCGTGGTCGCAGAGGTCACCAGAGAAAAGGCTTTGTGTTCCACCAACAGAAATGATTTTCAGGAAAGTGCTGTCTCATCCACATCATACCCCAATGTGAACACCCAGCAAGGAGCAATTCTGCCTGTGCTGCAGGTCTCTGCTTGTGAACCAGGACTGGCACAGCAATTGCTCAGGGGGCTTCATGAGGTGGAGTGGAGCACAGGCCCGTGGGGATTCGCTTTGAACCCGAGTCACGCTACAGTAGGCTCAAGTCAATGACTCACTCCAGTGAATGCTAAAGTCATTCATGATTTCTTTTTCTTAAACAACTAAAGTAACATTTTATGTGTCCAGAAAGGGTAATAAAATGTAATGGACACTCTTGTGAGCCTAAATCAAAATCCAGTGAAGGCAATGGAAGGAGCTCTGTGACTTACACACACACTTTCAATCATGCTGCCTTCAGTTTTTCTTCAAGAGACCTTTCCATTTAGCAATGAGGAAAGATCTTTTTTTTTATAGCACTTATGTTCACCTCTCTTTGAAGCAGTCTCATTTGCCAGTGTTCTTTAGAGCAAAAATGAAAAAAAGAAAAAATTATTGATTCCTTCTTTTAATCTTAATGTAAAATACAGTAATATCTTACCTCTGGGCTTCAAAATACTGTACTAGCATCACCAAGGGGTCTTAGGGAAAAAATCAGATCCAAACCTGTGGGAGGTAAAGATTACCCAAGGCCTGGAAGGAAAAGGAAGAGTCTTTATCTTAATGACAAAATTCTCTTCCAATCAGTAATGTTTATATATTATTAAGCATAGGACATTTTTACCTTCTTTGGGGATGTCACATTGCAAAAAAAAATCCCACAGAATTAGGAAAAAAGAAACATTAAAGGCTAATGAGTACAGTCAGGTCCCACTGAGTTATCCAAGTAATTGTTATTTATACCCATTGTTAAAGCTGTTAGTAAGCACTTGGGGGCAAAGCTTCCCATACTGTAAATAGGAAAGTTGTGCAGCAGTCCAAGATGTCTCTAACACATATTTTCCAGATATGCCTCAGCTAACCTACTTGCATAGACAAATATAACTTTTCAGACAACCTGTACATTAAAAAAAATCTCCTTTTGTGAACACCATTTCTAAAAGGAATGAGGTGCATAAATGTCTGAGAAAAAAAACCCACAACATTAAGACAGATGTCCTTGAATTTGGAAAGGAGATACTAAATTTGTATTTGAGCAGTACTGGATGCTACCAACACACTTCTCTGTTCAGTTTCATCTTGCTGCAATTCAGTCAGGGCTGGAATTTCACAAAGACTTCTGCATGGGTGTGAGGAAATCACTAATTTTTAACATTTTGTAATGAGGGGGAGGTGCCTGCAGCTTCTCAGCCAGCAGGATGGAGTAAGGGATTCCCTTCCAAAATGTGACTTTGACAGGACCACAGTCATTTACATACCTACTCCAGAATGCCTCTTACTCACAAGCTGCACACAGATTCCAGCTCTCTCCCTCAGCTCTGAAAGAGCATAGTGTTGGTTAGCTATCCCTAACTTCATATTAACTACTCTTTAAGCTATATTACTTATTCATCTAGGTCAAGGCAGTGTTGGGTTAACAGCTTTATAATTAAAATGTAACATCATTATACATAATTAAAGTCAACCCCAGCATCTGACCTAACCTTGAATCCATGACTTTGGCTGGCAGCCTTAAAAAGGATTATTCCCTTTTCTTTGGGACATGTCCCTCTCTTTTTTTTTTCTTTAAAGCTGGGTATTATCAGGGCAGCTTTCCAGTCTGCATGGCTTCCCTTCCAGACTTTTTCAAAACAGCCCTTTAGTCCCTTGCTCTGTGGTTTCTTTCACATTTAAGACAAGCACTGTTCTAAAACCCACATGTCAGAATCTGGGATTAAAAATAGCCATTGCAGACTGGTTAGCATGAAGCAGCCATTCATGGCACACAATAGCCACAGCCCCAGCCGTGCCAGTTCTCAGCACAGCCCCAGCCATGGGCACAGTGCTGGGCTGGTGCCTTTCCCAGGCAGCCTCAGCCCCTCTGTCTCTTCCCATCTGACAGCCTTGCAAAGCTCCCAGAGTAGGTGGGCTCTTCCAGAGGAGAGCCACAGCCCTCAGAAACCTCAACGAGCCTCGTGTTCAGTAACCACAAGCAAATTTCTAGGATAAGTTCCTGAAGCCAGCATTAAACACTGACTTGCAATGCGTATAATCTGATAATACAGCATATTGCACAATATCCCTGTGAAACTCTGCAATGTGCCATTACATATGAATAGTTCTGGCAAATTTAGAAGAACATCTATAATTACTAAAAAACTGATATGCAAAAGAACAAAAGTCCTTCTTCCCAATTGCCATAAATATTAGTTTGAGGCTGGAAAGCCTTTTACACACCTTAAACCTTTCCATTTTCTCACATGATTGTTTCAGACTTATGGTTTTCCTATTTATGCTTCATTCACATCCCACCTCTTTATAGTTATGCCTCATTTATATACTTCTTAATTCCTTCCCCTGGCCAGGTCTCACCCCCTTCACCTCATTGCCTCTCCCACCTTATGCAGGCTCTTTTCCCTGCTTCAAAAGCCATTAGCACTTCAGTAAATTTTAGTCTCCCAACCTGACAATCTGTTGCCATGATTTGCAAAGTTTAAAACAGGTATATCACTCTGTCCAACCACAATAAAATAATTTCAGAGTCATGTTACACATAAGCAAAAGGAACAGCTGGGCTGAAAGGTAAAGGAAAAGCTTCCAGTCCTTCCACTGGCAGGGCCTTACTGCTGCCTTCAGTAAGTGCAAGATCAAAACCCAACTCCTAAGCAGATTCCTAGCCCAGCTCTCCTGTCAAAGCACAGCTCCTGCTAATGCTAGGTCAGGTGTGCTACAGCTTCAAAAACTCCAAGGGTGGTGCTCCCTGGATCCCTGCTCCACTGCTTCCCTGCTGACCCAGTGTTGGGCTCATAACCAGTGTGAACTCCCACAAAGGCTGTGCTGGGCATTCCTCATGCTCTGTCAGAGAGCAGTTTGGCTCTGTCATCCCTGTAACTCCTCCTGGAGCAGCTGTGGTCTGCTGGCTGATCACCCTGAAGCCACCAGTGCATCGAATAAGCTCAGTTCATAGGTCCCAGCCTCTCCTCAAAGCCTCTGATCACCTTGGGAGCCCTGCTCTGGAGCCTTTCCAGTTCATCCAAATCCCTCCTCAGCTGGGGAGCCCACAGTTCCATGTCCAGTGCTCAACAAATGGGAACATAGATTCCCCTTGATCTGCTGGCCACACTACCACTGATGGAGCCAAGTAGGCAGCTTGCCTTGTTCCCTGTGTGTCATTTTGACTGGAATATTCCACATGGTGTCCATCACAGCCCTGGGTGTGGTGTCACACCTGTGTCTCACAGGGTGGCTTTTCAGACAGGTCAACTGGTGCAGGGGATCATCCTGCTCCATGTGCAGAGTTTCTGCCCCTCTGGTGAACTTTTTCAAACCTCACAATAATTTGCATTCTTCTTGAATCTTTTCCATTAAGCAAATCAATCCCTCCTTCTAACTTAGCGCTATCTCCATACTTTCTAAATTTGCACTCCATTTCTTCATGCAGAGCTCAGAAAATATGACCAGCATCAGGGGCAGCGTGAATCCCCAGGTTGATTTTGTGAAGTGCTTTATGTCTTAGTAATCATGTCTATGCTTCATGCCTTATTAACCAAATGGACTTTGACTAAGACCCAGTGAGCCTGGTGATCCATCATGTTTTTCACCCATCCAACAGTCCGTTTTCCCAGCTGGAAACAGGTAGATCCTGTTTTCCCTCTGTTCCATTCTCTCTGCAAATCTTCTTTCAGGCAGTGCAAAAAATGGGTTTTAGTAATGTGATGCTATTCATTTTAGTCCAAATTACTAGTTCCATAAGCCCAGAACTGACAAAATTTGGAGATAAGAGCATGGTGAAAATTGATGCTTTTTTCACTATATTAAGTTGCATCCACTGATATTGTCTTGGTTTGACTAAAGCTAGGAAACATCTCTTGCATTGCACAGAGAGGAGGGAGTTGGCAACATAGAGACTGAGAAGAGCCAATCCCCCTGCTCCCACAAGCTACACAACAACAGCTTCACATGGCTCCAAGCCATCAGGCACAAAGCACCATACACAGCCTGGCAGAAGTCAACCCTCTTGGAGGAGGTCACAGGCAGGAGGCACCAGGATCCTGTCAGAGACCCACCACTCCATTACAGAGCAAAAGTGGCTTCCAGCTGGCTTCCAGGGAGAGCTGGCTTTATCTCCCTTCAGTTGAGCAATTTTCTGATTTCATTGTTGAAATCTTTGACCCTCATTTTGAACTAATAGCTCTGTTCACTCAACTTTACTTTTACAATGGAATAATAAACTTCTGGGGGAAAAGCCAAGCATTTCAATCTCTACTGCACAAAACACAAAAATTAAATAACAGTGTGGGACTGTTATTTAGTGGCTTTTAAATTCTCAGGAAATGAGCTCTCCATGTGCAGGTAAGGTAGGGAGTTTTGATGATGTCTTATGAATCAGATGACACACAAGGGAAGCAAGGGAAAGGGAGAAAAATATGCCTGTAATCTGTTCTCAAACAAATTATTGAAATATGCTCCTGCTGAAGCCAAGTATTTTACAATTTAAATGACTAGGCACAAATCTGATTCCAATAAGAACTGACAACATGTGAACCTCTGAGGGCTAAAACACAGTGGACAGTACCAAGAACCAGCATTGCTGGATCTCTCCTACAGCCACAATCCAGGTGAAAATAAATGAGTCAAGTCAGAGACTCATGAGATTCTGTACTTTCTTCTGCTCACACACACAAGCTTTCAAAAATCAAATTGCAAATAGGCAGGTAGTCCTAGAGGACATCAGTCGCCAAAGCAAAAAGATCAAATTCAGAACACTTGTCTTTCTCTGCAATGACAAGGGACATTGAACCCACCCCATGATAGTTAGGTGGCCTTGACACACTATAGATACTAAAAATATTAAATTAATATCTAGGTATTATAAAAGAATTGCAAAAAAAAAAAAAAAAGAAAAAAAACCCAGACAATTTATTTAAAGGTCTGGCTGCTAACCTTCCACATGAGAAAGAGAAATTTCCCAGGGCCAAGACCACTTCCCACAGGACTTGTGGACCCTGCAAGTGACTTCACTGACCTAGGGACTCAGGGAGGGAGGAGCCCTCACCCTTCTGCAGTCAGTGGCTGAGCATCCCCTATGCTCACACTGACCAGAACTCCCAAAGGCAGCAGCTGTGGAGGGGCCCAGGACCATCATGAGGTGTCACAATTCTGAGCCAAATACTGTGAGTCCCCAAGCACCCTCCATCCCATGCTGGGCACTCCAACATGCACAGGTTTCACCTCAGTGTAAAATAATACCTGGACAAGCAAATGGCACCACATTAACTTCTGACCTGCAGTTTGCAGCTCAGTCCAGGCTGTCTTTGTTGGTCAACATTGCATTGCACATATCTGGACAGTAGTAGAAGCTCACAGATATGAAATATTAAAACCAAGAAAACATTTTCTGCATGATCTCTCTTCAGATAAATAACCTAGGTACAATGGAAATGCATTCAGTGATGAATCCCACAATTCTTTCTCAAGCCACCAGAAGTCACTGAGAGTTTTCTCTGGTTTAATTTCCTTTCCTTCTCCTCCAGTACATTATTACAGTCTGTTTTTCTGTAAGTACTCATTCATTAAATTTTCATTCATGCCTATCTGTGAGCACAAAGATACAAAGAACAGTTCATGAGAAGACATGATCACTAAAATCAGATTCAATTCCTCTGGTGTGGCTTCAGAAGTAAAAAACTGAAGCCTCCCTTTGGGAAATTTTCATGGTGAATATTGTTATAGTAAATGATTAAGTGATGGAGTGGTTACTTGATACCCATGGAGACAGAATCTATCTGTCAGACTACCTGTGAAAATGATGGACTTTTTTCATATATAAATGTGTCTTCATGGGCACTGAGCTTCAAACATCCCCAAAGTGCAATAACCACATGATTTATGGCAGCACAGAGCTGTTAGCAGAGGAGACTTTGTTGACATTTGAGATCAACTGTGCAAAGAAAAATTCTTCTAACGTGAAATGAAATTAGTGTTAAAAAGGATGCCAAAACTGAGAGAATGTACAATTCTTACAATCCTACCTGATCTTCCACTGTGGGAAAGAGACTTTAAAGATTATGACAGAAATTTTCCTGAGAGAAATAATTTGATTTTTTTCTGTAAATCTGCTCAATTGATCCATAATCCCTCAGATATCTCTCAGATGAGGGACCTCCCAGAGGCAGCACTGTGCTTTTGTTTGCCCTGCTGTTTGAACTGACAGCCCAACTGAGAGTTAGTATTAAAATGGTAACAAGAAGATCTTATACCCACTCTAACACAAAAGTATTTCACCATATGATAAGAATAAAATAATAGAAATATCACAGGCTTGTTAAACCTTTTGTAAAAGGGCCTACTTTTAAAAAAATTGGTTTGTAGTTCCCTTAAACCCTTCTGCAGTCCTATAGTAGAGACACAATCATTTTTAATCTTTCTGGGGATTGAAACTCTCCAGAAAAAAAAAATCACAGATCATTACACTCAAATCAGCTTTCCTTTTTCCTCAGGACACTGACTTGTGTTTGAGCATTGCTCTGCTGTTTGCTGAAGGGGAGGGCACCACGAGGGCAACAGAAAGCTGATGATGTTTTTATTGGCTCACTCAGCACAAAATGACAAGCAGAGACTTTACCCTCTTGATGGTTGATACTGGTATGAAAAATGACCTTTTTCTTTTTCAATTAAAATAATTTGGCATCAATCATCCAGTGCTGGGCTGAAAACACAAGGCAGGAAAGAGCCTTCCCCAGATGCTGCCAGTGTGCCCCAGCTCTGCCCAAGCAGTGGTCCAGGTTGTTTTCCATAGGAAAGTGTCAGTCAGGACAAATGTCTGCAGGACTCTGCAAGAAAACATGCAAAAATAAAAAAAAAAATTGACTATCACAGGTCAAAGACAAAGTAGGTGTCCCAAAGGACTCCGTTAGCAATCATTTCTTCTTTTTGTTTTTACCACTATTGAAGATAGACAGGAAATTGGCCTAGATACCAATCACAGAGGCATCACCACCAGTTCTAATTGGACCAGCCTTGGCCAGCAGCACATCCACCTTTGGAGCCATCAGGGATGGGCTCTGCTGGACATGGTGGAAGCTTCCAGCAACTTCTCTGGAACAAAAAACCACCTCTGNGGCACAGAAAACATCATGAGATCCCCCCAAAAGAGAAGCAGCATGATTTCCTCTAAGTGACAATTAGAAATGCATTAGATTCAGAACACAACATCCAGTTGCTGCTGTCTCTGGGCTATTTGTGGACAGTTTTTAACCTGTATTACTCATATTTTACTGCCTGACCTCCCAACAGCTGCCTTCCCAGAACCTTTACTTTATCTCACACAAGAGGCATTTGAGACTACCACCGATGGTGAGATAAAGTAAAGGTTATACTGATTTCAGGCTTGCTGCTGCCTGGAAATGCTGTAATTGGTGGTATGAATTAAATCTTCTCCAAGGAGCACAAACAGGCTCCAGAAATGCTTCTTCACCCTTTTCCTCTAAGTCATGTTGGCCAAGTTCTTTATACAACTGCCCTGTTTTCCTCTGGTGGACACCTGGTTCTTGCCAGCTCCACGTGAGCTCACCTGTTCCCAGTGAAGGAGAGCCAACAGGGCCACTCATATTTCTGTTTAGCTGAACATCAGCCAGGTCTCATTTAGCCTGTAAGTATGAAAAAAGCACCCACCTGAGTCTGACTTAAATTTCCTTCCAACTATTTGTAAGGGTTATTAACTATCCTGTGAGGCCTGTGTTGAAACAAGATTTTGCAAAAGCTACACTTTTTTCAAAAGTCAGGTTTTCACTGTGTCTTCACTAATAACAACTTTGTCACCTGGGTATTTCACAGGGAAGATGTATCACACTGTGTTGCTTGAAGGTTTTCCTGCCTTTGTGCAACTTTCACGAGTGAGCAGACAGATCTGCTGTTGTGAGTGGTGTCAACAGTTTGCAGAAGCACTCACTGCATGGGCTCTTCACCAATGCCTGGTTGCCACAGGAAAATTATGCAGAGGTCTTCCCAGAGGGAGCCCTGAAAATCATACTGTGTGCAGCATGATTTGTGTTTGTTACTGTGAGTTTCTTAAGTTTTTATAAGGGAACAAAACTGCATTGTGAAACCCAGAGCCTTTCTTGCTGAACCCCAACAAAGCCTTCGTTTTGGAACTGCTCCCAGAACTATCTCATCAGGTCAAGAAACAATTGCTAAACATAACATCCCAGAACTGTATAGCACTGATCTCCTTTCTACAAGCTGGATTTTCCAAGCACATTATGAAGATGCAGGTGGAGGTCATGGGGTCTTGATGAACTACTAATCTGGATGCCATTAACACTGCTCTGGGAGGCCCTCTCAGCTGAGGGGCAGCACACCCAGGCATTCTGCATCCACACCAATCTCAGTCTTTCTATCACAACTGTCTGAGAATAAAAAAAAATATGGGCAAAGGTAAAATAATCTTTCTTGATAAAGAAAAATTTCTGCAAAATCATCTGGCAGATAAAAATAAGTAAAGATTCATCTGAGGCATGCAGCAAAGCCTAACTTGCAACAAAAGGGAAGAGAATGAAGTATCTGAATTTAAAATAATTTTGTGTGGAAACTCCTCTTCCAACAGGACATCTTGAACAGTAGCAGGCAGATTATGGACAAAAAGATTAAGAAGGAAGCTTATACCACTGAGCTAAAGCAAAGAAGAATGCAAAAGGGAGTGACTTAATTTTATAATAAATTTTATCATTAGTTGAATGGTTTAAAATGTTTTTCTTGTTTTCCAAATGCATGTTTTTCCTTTTATATACAAGAAAAACAAAGCTGGGGAACTTTGTGCCTGGAATATAGCCTGGTAAGGGATGTGATGGTCATCTGTGTTCACAGAGCTTATCTTACAGTTTGGACAGCCCATTAAACAATTATTTCTCTTGAGTTTTACTAAGAGCTCCTGGAATTCATAGAGAGTTTTTTCCAGAGTTGCTGGGATAAATTGATTAATATATTTTTAAATAACATAATCCTTATGGCCTGAATTACAGTGATCCTGTACAAGAAAGGAAGGAACATAATTGTTATGAACACTTTTTTCTCTCACTAGTACAACTTTTTCGCAACCAGAGTGGATTCATCTCACCTTAGAAGAGACAGCTGCCTTTTAGACCTCTGAAACTGGACAAGACATTGGCAGTGCAATTAATTTTGTCAGTAATGACGTCTTTGCAGTCAGTATCATGCATCCTTTCTATTCTTTGATATATATATTTTTTTTTTGTCCAAGTGAAACCACAGAAGAGAATGCAGGGAATATCTCAAGAAAGAGTTAGGAAGAAAAAATAGAAGAAAAGGAAAAGAAGAAATTTTAGAAACTCAGGACAGAAAAAACAGCAGCTTCTAAGTCCCAACTGCTTGTGATGTAGCATGTTTGAAGAAGCAGAAGACAGCCAATGTCCTGGAGACAACACTGCTGAGCAGTACCTGATGCCAAAACAGGAATTTACAAGAGAAGAGTCAGGTAAAGTGTGATTTTGATTGACGGGAAAGAAATTTTGCCTTGAAGACCAGAGCTGGACTGGTTGGACTAAAGAGGGAACAGAAGAGTTTGAGAGCAGCAGCAGGAAAGGTTACACAAGTCCTTCAATGAAGGGGAAAGTGCATAATAAAAAGCACATGATAAGAGAACAGTCCCAAAAGGAGATGAGGTATTAATGGAAATATAAGCATATGTATCTCTACCTGTTGCATGCAGACAGAATCTTTGTGTGTTTATGATCCTGCATATAGGAATGAACAAAAATGTAAAAGCTGAAGTTCTGAACAAAGAATACAAAGAGAATGTCCAGGTATAATCTACATTTTGAAATGCACATTTCTCTGAATGTCTTCCTTTTTCAGTTTAAAGTTCACCCATTAGACAGCTTGCACTGATATTTGCAGTATAACCAGCTGTGTTTTATCAATTCAAAAGGGAGGAATCCATGTTGAACTTTGTGGAGAAGGAAAAGCTATGAGCAAATCATATCACAGGAGTCAAAGCAGAGAAAAAACTTTCTTTTTTTTTCTGGCTTTAAAGAGACCTAGACATCATGAACACAAAATGTGCACTAAGCATTGTTAGAAAGGGGAAAAATATAAGTAGGGAATGCCTCACTTTTTAATTCTATACAAAGTGTTTAGAAGGTAGAATATGTTATGGACAGATTAGATATTTTTGGAAAATACAAATTATAGGGAAATCTTGCTTAAGTAGATAGCAAATCTGCAGAGCAACATTTCAGTTTCCTGAAGAATTCTGCTTGTGGAAACGTGTCAATACTTCCTTCATTAATTTTGTTTTTTATCTAAAATTGTGAGGATTTGTATTTTTTACATCAGATGAGGTTCACATTCAGTTCACAAATTTATCCCATCAGGTTTTTTTCTATGAGGAGGAGAAGCCAGTAAACAATGCTGCAGTTGATACATAGCACTCATTCACACTCCTGGTGAGAGCCCCCTCTCAGGGGCAGAACCCAAGTGAAGAGCAATCCTATGCTGGCAGGGTGTGTACAAGATGGCATTTAATGTCAGTGCATAATTAAGCACAAGCAGAGATTTATTGCTGGTAATGATGACCAGCAATATTGCAGATTATTTTGGGTTTTATTTTTGGATAAAGGAAATGTTATCCATCATTCTTTCCTTGTGTCACACAGTTCAGACACACTTTTCAGCTACATTAGCCATAACTGTTGACACAGTCTTCATAAATGCCTCAAACCCTAGGAATGAATTGTATTCATTATTGTTCTTGATTGATTGATTATTTTAATTTAATTACTCAATCAATTATTGATTGATTTGGCAACTTTCACAGATATAAAAAAATTCTCATCTTTTCTTATGTTTGTATTTTCATCTGACAGTCTTTTATCCAACCCTTTGCTGATGTAGGTAGCAGCATTGTATAAACCATTTCAGAAACTGCCAGCTCCATCTTTAGAGTCATACAGGTTTTTAATGGTTTCTTAGAGCTCAGCACCTCTTAGGGTTAGGAATTCATTCCCATTTTCCAGCAAAAAGATATTCATTATACTTAATTGACCCCTATTTTCATGCCTTTAGCAAAGCTGTTTAGGGTTTTTTTCAATCTCTCTTGTGGATTGTCCTCTCCCAATCTTTCAACATTTCATACTAAGCAGGAAAATTTCTTTTAGCTTTTTTTGCATCAGATGCCTCTTTGCTCAATTATCTTTAGCAATCCTCCTCTGCAGCTCAGCTCTGAATGTCCATGGCCAGAAGTGAACATCCCACCTAAAGGTCTCTTTATCATCTTCTGTTTTGATTCTGTGTGTATAATAAGTCAGTTGAAAATATTTCCCCTAACACCTTTAAGGACAAGTTTCCTGGTTTTGGTTGTTTTTTTTTTTTTTTTTTGTTTTGTTTTGTTTTGTTTAGCAGATTATCTGTACCTGAGCATCCTATATGTGATATATGAACCCACACATGTAACAAATTCCCAGTTTATTAGCAGAAGTTTCACTTACTTTGCAAGGACAAAGGTTTGAATTTTGTCTAGTTGAGTAGTTGAGTGTCACTTCTTCTGTAACTCCAGTCTGCCAGGGCACCCAGCTCTTCTGGAAGGTGACAATGTGCCCTGCAGCACTGGACATACCTCTCAGCTTCAAGAAACTACAAAATGTCACCAGCACATCCTTACATTTTATTCTCTTAATTCATTAATGACAATACACTGCACAGTGTCAGTGCCTGGACACTGCTCTTTCTGTGAGTGCTCCCTCCTCTTCTCTTGCCTGCCTGAGGGTTCACCCACCCCAAAAACCCTCTGCTCATCCCTCCATCCTGCAGCATGCCTGTGTTTCCCATACAGATCCCTAAGAAACCTGAAATCTGGGACATATTGTATTTCTTCTTTTTAAAAAAGGAGTCTACTCATTTACACAGTTGCTCTCTATTTTCTCCCATCTTCAGTATTATCAGAGCTGTAGTTTTTTTAGTAGTAAAACTTCTCTCGTTTTCTTTCCCATTGGCTCTTATACTTTGCCTCATCATCATTGCCATAGCTGTTATTGAAAACTTAATCCAAGTAATCCTTTAATTTTGGTGTTACATTTTGTATACTTAACAATTGTAAAATTCCAACTGCATAGCAGAGTCATTTCTCATCCTATACCACTAAAGAACTTTCTGTATTTGTTTTAATATCCTTTTCTGGTGTGTCTCAGTTAGGTGTGTTTGGCAGTTTGCACTTCATCCCACCCATTTTGACCTCTATGACACCTGATGGTCCTTTTTCCACACTTTGAAATCCCTCTCTCCTCTATTTAAGGCAGTTGTTTATCTTACTGAACCTGGAGAGTTTCTCTGTAAGATTTTCCTCGTGGTTGGAATGGAGAATTCTGTCACTTCAACAGAGGAATTTGTGGCCACTCACACCCTGGAATACCTGGGTGCTGCTGTCATCAGTACCACTTGTCCTTCAGCCTACTCCAGAGGGCATCTCATAATGCTTAACACAATCCCCAGTAATCTGCATCTCCTTAACACTGTTACAGTATCTGCACATACCTCTTGCTATCCCTGATACCCTTCTCTCACCCTTAAGGTTCAGGGGTAAGGCTAATTAAAGATCCCAGTCAATCATAATTGATATTTAGGAAAGCTAAAGTCAAGCTCCTTTCAAAGGCAGGGTTTGTTCTTCATTTGCTTTTGCTCAAGTTTAGCACTTGGTCTGGTATAGCCCTCCTCTGACACTTCTTTTTTTCCTGTATCTTCTGTGTTGTCTCTGCAGTTGTTTCACCTCCTTTCCCAGCAGCCTTTCCTGTGCTACTTCAGTGCAGGAAACTTGGTAACATCCAACATTTCTGTAATGCTCAACACACTTAGGCACAGCATTCACATGTACATGAACAGAATCCTATCTGGAAACACAGATTTGATTTTAAATTACCATATGCAAGGCTTTCTCATCATTTTTCCATTACATTACATCATCTAAAGAAATAATAAGAGAGTATTTTAATTCTGTAACAAAGCAAATATAAAACATGGCTATTTCACTGAGACAACCAAAAATACTGTCACTATGGAACACAAGCCAAAATTCATATGAGAAATGTAATTTCCATAGTATGCCAACTACTCTTCTCAAAACAAGAAACCCTTCTCCATTACATGAACTGCCACTGTATTTTTACTAAACTCTCAACAAAGCAGCCTGATTCCAAAGTTACCAGAGCAATTTTGATCAGAACAATGGTTTCATCCTTCAATTCCTCTGTAGCTGCAGCTGAGAAAATGAGGAACTGAAAAAAAAAAAAAAAAGAAAACATATGAGAATTACATCATATTTTTAAAGAGACAGAAATAATCTCAGTCATATTCCCTGGGTAAATTAACATAGAATCTCCCCTCCTTCTTTCATTTTTCTTCAATTGACACCTCTTCACAATGCTGATTTCACCATCTGGCTGTGGTTTTTTAATCAAATCTTATGTTAAAAACTCAAATTAAAAAAGAACAGGGAGTGGGAGACACCAGTATAAAGAACTCTAAGAGATTTCTCAAGCAACTACACTTTTTTTTTTTCATCATCTCCTATAGTTTTCCCTGTAGGAAAGGTTTCTCATCTAAACTTTATTATTTCCATAACCCTACAGGTAACCCAGAAGTTATAAGCAGTACTTTGAAGGGTGCCCATTTCCCCAGAAGCTGCCTGTGCCTCCAGGCACTGCTCTTTCTGCTGCTGAGCACCTTCCTACCTCTCACCCAGATTTGCTCAGGCAGGAATGAACCCCAACAACAGCTACTCACAAGCCCTGCCCTTGGCATCCCAAAGGAGATGGTTCCTCTGGCCAAGAAAGAACAGCTCCTCACCCTGCCTGATTTTTCCTCCTTCCTTGTGCTTCTGTCTAGAGCAAAGGTGAGTGGCCTTCATCTCCTAGAAGCCGAGAAGAAAATCTAAGTGAGACTTGAAGGCAGACAAAGGATTTGCATGGAAGGAATAAAGTACAGCTCCCTTAATTCTTCTGAAAAAATAAATTAAAATAGTTGTAAATGTATTAACTGAGATAACAGCTGCAAGAATAGATCTGGGAAACTGGCTGAAGCATTGAAAAAAAATCTTCAGACACAGACCTGGCTAAGAGAGAAAGCTCACACAGCTACCTGTTCCCAGACAGCTTTGTATGAGCACCATGAGCTCCAACAGTGATTCTCAAAGATTTTGGACTTCCTGCCCTGGAACAATGGCCATTTTTGGTCATGAGGTCTGAGTAGAGCTCCATCAAGGATTGAATGTTTAAGAAATTTGGCAAGACTTACTTTCACCTTCAAAGACAGACCTGAAATTAGTGCAGGAGTTCACTCCTGTCAGCCCCCTTGCCCTTCTTTATAGGCCACAACTGCTCAACGTGCCAAATCCAGCAAGAATAAGAGCAGCCACAGCATGTTCCCATTTCTGTAAGTTCTGGTGGTTACAAGCATCTTAATAAATCAAGGAAACACCCTTAAAAAACATGTACCAAGCACACATTTGGGGGAAAAAAAAAAAAAAAAAGGAGGTGGGTAGGGCAATCTTTTGGTACAGGGTGAATATCATCTGAGTAATGCAGGAACCTTGCACTATATAATATACCCAAAGACAGAAAATGTAGACATCTACCCCTACTAGGTGCAACTTTGAAGTAGTCTTGGGATCATGCAGGATAGAGCTTCAGCTCTTCAGCTCATCAAAGTGATAATTTAATTGCATTAATAACAACCTCCATGAGGAACAAGAGCAGATGATGGAAACTTTCTCAGATGTTTAAAAAGGTTCTGAAAGCTTAAAGCTTACTAGACAAGCTAGAAAACAAATACACAGATTTTTCACCAGAAAAGCAAGTAGCTATTGAAAAACAAAACAAAATTTACTGGATTTTTTCACTGGGAACATTTCCATCATGATTTGTCTTTCCCAAAAGAGATGAGGGAAAATGAATTTTGGGAAGTCCTGCAACATGTGTTACTTGGGACATTGTTCTAGATCAGCACTATTTTGCCTTCCAAACTTGTAACCTATGAATCTCAAGGAAAAAAGTAAAAAAGACAAGACAGTCTCAACAGTCACTGACTTTCTGAAAAACATAGTTATCAACATTTCCAAACAAATAGATCCAGTTGTTCTTTTCTGCCCTGGAAATGTTTATTAAGCTGCTGTTTGTTTGTGCAACAAAGAGCCCTAACGACCTGAAGCTGTGTGGAGGTCCAGTGGAGACATCAGCTGTAGAAATGCTCCACTCTGACCTATGCCAGAGAAAATAAGATTGTAAAAGCACTGAGCTCATCCATTCTCCCAAGGCCCTGGTTCGATTACATCATGTGTGCTCTGTATAAAGATGACTACAGCAGAGATGTCGTAGGGAAAATTGAGAGACTGAACATAGTGACCTGACTCCCAAAGTAGGTCCCCTTCAATTACCTTTTCTCCTTCTCCCAACTGTCAAACTGACTACTTACAAAACCTTTTGTAATCTTCGCCTTCCCATTTTAACATATTTTTATGTGAAACCCACTATGGAGAAATATTTTTTGACTTTCTTATAGGTGGCTTTGTGGCACGTTACTACTGACCACGATGACAAGGCTACAACTTAGACAACCCAGGAAATTACACATACACATACACAAAATAAAAGAAGATTAATATAATAAATTTTGGAAGGGACATCTGCCGATCATTTAGTCCAGCACCTGGCTGAAAAACAGGGCTAAATTCAAATTTGGATTCAGAGACCTCTCCAGTCAAGTTCTGATTATCTCCAGAGGATGGAAAACCCAGAGTCTCGCTAGAATCTACATCTTCCAAAGCCACCACACATTTGCAGTAACTCCTTCAGGATGTGCACATTTCCATCTGACACACCACTTTTTGGGAATCCCTATGCTGGCTTGGCATCAGCTTATGATCCTCATTAAAATAGCTCCTCAGCCCTTGACCATTTGGCCCACATAACTTCCTGGCTTATTGGAAATCAGGAAGAAAAGCTGGACCCCGAATCAGTAGTTTCTGTCTTCAGGCAGGAGGCAATCACATGTTACTGATTGGATCATAGGTTTTGGAAGTCTTCCATGGAAATCTCATAGCACAGCGGATTGTTCTGGCACCTTACAATCTCAGCCTTTCTGAATCAATGCTCTAGCTTTCTTCTATGAAATATTTTCTGGAGAAATCTTATTAAAATTTTTTATATTATTTCAAAAACTTTACCACATGCATCCCATTTGCACCATGGCACAACCCTTCCCAGCTATACCAATCCCCCCATTGGCTCTGTCCATGAAGCAATTGTGGCAGCCCATAAAGTTTTGGGTAGATTTCGATTGTCTGCTGAGTGGGGTAAAACAGGTTTCTAGTTTCTACTGCAGACATATTGTGCTTTTTTTACCCTGATGAAAATTGTTATGATGATAGTTACAGGAAAATGTTGAGCACTCGGGCAGCTGAAAGAAGTAGATAGGGAAAACCAAGCAGAAAGCCAAAGATCTGAAAGCAACCACAATCTTCTGATTTCCTTATTGGAACAGAACTGGAATTCATCAATTCTATGCCATGATTTTAGCATGATCTTAGCATCAGATTCATGACACTGGCAGCTGGAATATGCCTACCTATTAGACTTTTTGAAATAAAACAATGGCCAGGATTTTAAATATAGACACTCAGCACACACACATCTTCCTTTAGACCTACACATGTAGGTCTTTTTCTTAGGCGCTCAAAGCCATCAACTCTAAACGCAGCTGCTGGGAGCCATTAGCACTTTTTCATATCTATCTATTTATTAGCCTAAATAAAAATGTCAGAGTCAAATATTAATCTCCTAATTTTGGAAACTTTTGGCTTGTGCCTGTTTATTTCATTAGTATCTCAACAAGAAAATAAATCAATCTGACAAGTCAAGTTTTGATTGTTTCAGAATTGGGATACCATCAGATAACAGGGAAAAACAGTTTGAAAGGAAACCTGCACCCAGGATCATGTGTAGGAAACCACTGTCAGCTCCAGAAGAGGCAAAGACTATGCATTATCTCAGGTAGAGAAAAATACAGCAGTGTATTTATTTTCAAAGTACAGGCAGTGAGGAATGGGACACTCCTTCCAAATTTCCACAAAACTTTGAGAAATGTCTTGTTTGTAGAAGTCAGCTGAAGTGCAACTGGTGCCAAAGGGAGCCAGCTTTAAAAATCAGTAATGGCTTGATGCCTTACTCCTATACAAGAATTCAAGCAGAGAATTAGACAGGAGAGGGAATGCCAGCTGGAAGCAGGAACCTGTCCAAGACATTGCTGGAATTCATTCACTGATTGTTACAGCCCTGGCACCTCCATTAAACTGACAAGTGTTCATTGTCTGAAATAGCCCAGGCTGCAAAAATCATTATATGATGTTGGTTTTATAATATCTTCTTGGAAAAAATAGAATCTCTGTACCAGATGCAGGAAAATATTTATCCTATTATGGAAGAGAAGCTATCATATAACACAAGGAAGAGAGAAAATAAAAAAATAATAATTAGTTGTTCCCCCTATCTTATCTTTCCCTTATCATGTCCTTTCTGGTATTTCTACATTTATTTTTGAGTAAAAGTGGCCTTAAGGTACTCAATTTCACCTGTTCATATTCACTGGTGTGCTAAAGAGTTTACTGACTGTATTTCCACCCTAAATCTCAGCTCCATGTCCTTTTCTTCTGCAAAAACTCCTCAGGCAGAAGCAGCATCTGCTGCCAGTGCTCTGATACCCTCCAGTCCATACCTGCCACTTTGCCACCCAGGTGCTGCCAAGCAAAAAGACCATGACTGAGGTCTTCAGATTTTATCTGGAACAAATCAGCTGGTGACCTCAGGAATTACAGACAGACACTGTGATTAGCCTTTTCCTTGTTGGAAACTATAATAACAACTTGCACAGAACACTTTAACAAAACAAAAATAACCTATGATCTCAAACAAATACTCTGGGACACTCAGACAGCCTGTGTGTGTGGATGGAAAAGATGCAAGGATCTGGCATAAAGGTGATTGCATGCTAGGTCTACAAAGATCTTGTTGATTTAGCAAATTTTCTGTAAACTGTGCCTTCTGTGGGAGATTTCAGGATGTTGTACCCAAAAGGCTGCTTTATGCTTCAGCCATAGCATTAATCCTCTGTGAAGAGAAACGTGGAGCCTACAGCATTCAGGTGCCTACAAGGTACTGGTTAGAGCTAGTTCTGCTTCAACACTGAACCCCATGAAATAAAAAATATCCATGAAATAAAAAAAAAACACTGGCAGCACTGTCCTAATGGATGGTACATTCATCCCACAAACCAGATATTCCTGACTGGAAGCATCTTATGGAGTACCTCTCTCCCCATCCCTCCTACATTTACAATGGTGCCCTCCTCCAGCAGGGTTTGGCACCTGAAAAAAAATCAAACTAATTCAAATTCCCAAGCAAGGGCCAAAAGGAACAATTTTCTTCCCATTGCAGAGCTACCCAAGCAGCAAGCAAAACCACCTGGCTTCATACCAGTTCATGTTCTTGGACAGGTCTCCAGACTCTCTTTTCCTACTTCTTTCATGTGCACACAGTAGCCAGACTTTGTCACCTTGCAGGCATGTAATAGTTACCTATTTTCACAACACCTTCCTGCAAATGTTTTTCATTTGTTCTTTGACAATCCAATAGATCTACAAAATATGGTCAAAACCAGGGGGTTCTTCAGAAGTTTTCTCTGAAAAAAAAAAAAAAAAGAAAAAAAGCAATGAGTTATGGTTATTAAAATAAGATGTAGTACTGTCTTGCAGACAGTCTCTGGCTTCGTTATTTCAGGCACTCAGCCAACAGAGAGTTAAGGCAATGAGCAAATCTGCAGAGTGCAAAGTCTAATTTGAAGAATAATTATTATCATTAGATTGTGAGACCGTGTTCCCTCGCTGGGACCAGCATGAGGAGTTTCAGCCTCCAGCTAATATTTGGCAGTAGGTTCAGAAGGTAGGGATCTGCAAGGGTCTTGCAAAAGTTACCAGCTGCAAAAGAGACAGAGCAGAAGGAGGGAGATCTCTGGCTTTCAAACAGTATGTGGAGGACACTGAGGGACACCCTGTCTCCAAGGAGCATGAAAAATGAGAGCTGTCACTGGAGCAGGGCAGGAGCAGGGGGTGTTTACGGAAATCATGATAATCCTTACTTCACATCCAGGCAAGGCTGGCAAAATACTTGCTAACTTTATAAAACTGCAGTTTCATCCTGCTAAAGCTCCTTCTGATTTTTCTGTTTGTAAAAAGGATGGGCTTCAAACCCAGTTAAGCACCACTGATCCTGAGTCCAGGCTGGGCAAGCTGTCTTGTGTTGCCACCCTCCATTCTGGGCAATGCCACACTGCCAGAGGACAATCCCCAGAGTGACACCCAAAATCAGTGCTGAGCACTCAGGCAGCCCTTGTAAGGCTGGATATCTGGGCACGTCAGAAGATGATAGGAGGCATTAAATTAAGGGCAATGTGTAAATTCCCCCCTCCCACTCCTATATGGAGCACAGGACTTGAATCCTTTCTAAGAACTGAAGCACCATAGATCTGGTTTCACAAGATGTGTTATAAGCAGTAGGAGTCAGGTTTTGGGTACATTTGGAAATCCTGTCTATTTAGGTACTCAGCCCAAAGTGATGGAGATATTTAGGTGAATCTGACATTTGCAGCCTGCAACTTTTGCAGAGTGCACCGAGCTCCTTTTTCCACATCACAGGAATAATTTAAATTGTATGTAATACCCTCAAAACAAGAATGCCAGCCCTTGTGCACAGAGGGCTCCTCTCATTTTAAAGTCTGGCAAAAGTAAAACCCAAAGTAAACAAGAGGGCGATCCCACAAAGCAATTCAGTGTAACTGTACTGCAACAGTAACTCATCTGTACCAGCAGCTGATAGGAAAAAAGATAAATGTTGGCCACAGACACCAGGAGTTACCAGAAACCACAAGAAAAAAAAAAAAAAAAAACAACACAGTAAAAAAACTCCAACAACAACAATAATAATAATAACACTAATAATTTTTTTAATTATATCCTTTAAAAGAGGAAGGAGTGCAATAATATTTCTCTTCAACACTCATTAGGAAAGATACAAGCTGTAAATGAAATCATTCCAGGAGCCTGGTCTGAGCTGCCACACTGAGCCCTGCTCACTCAGATGGAAGGACAGTGTCCGGTAAGTGGGTCACTTTGGACAGGCTTGAGCTTTGTAGAAGTGTCCTTGAGCTTTGACATATCCTTGACACATGTCTACACATCCTCAAAGCACCTGGGCAGAGACAAACATATGGCTCTGAAATCTCCCAGTGACCTCATTATCCGAGGGTCACTGACTGGGGCGGCTCTCGGAGCTCCCGTCTGCCTGGGGAGGTTTTAACCCATGACTGCTCATGTGGTCTGAAATGTTGAAGACAAAGGATTCCTCTCAGGCATTTAATTGAAAGCAGTCAAAGGCAGAAGCTTTGATATTTTCACTTGTTCTGAATGAAGTAGCATGAATGGGCAAAGCCAAAAAATTTACAATATAGCTGTCCAGCCAGACAGTGGGAGAGGAAAGCTTGCACCCCACTGCCCGAGCAGTGAGGCAGTGGGACTCCTGCATTTCACTCCTTATGGCCCTTTCATCTTTGGCCTTAAACTCTGCTAAGCCACCTGCTATCAGTGACTAAGAGGAGAGAGTAGCATGCTGATGAGAAACCACAAAACACAGCAGCTCCTGGGAAAACTGTGTGGCCAGTGAGAGCAGCTCCCTTCCGAAGTGGAAGAGGCAATGGTTCATCTTGGGCAGCTGACAGCTGATAAGCAGCAGGAGGGAGGAAGGAGAGCAACCCCCCTCCCATGCCCAACACTTCTGCTGAGAGGTGCTGGCAGAGCCTGTGGGGACAGGGACAGAAATAGCCGTGTCCAGCTGCAGCAGAAGCTGCAGGACGCTGAGGTTTGCGTTAGCACGCCAATGCCGAGGCAGAGAGCACACAGCAGGCCAAACCACAGCCACCAAGGCAAGGTCTGGCACCCACCAGCAACCTGTTTTAGTGGAGAAACCTGTGGAAAGACTGGATGAAACAAGAAACAAACCAAAGCCAGGAGTTGCACTAAATCATATCCTCTTGTTTCCCTTGGGTGGCAAAGGTGAGTACTCACCTACATGTGAGCTGTAGAGCAGCCTGCTGGCCAGCTCCTACTTCCAGCCTCCCTTGCTCATTTCTCCTTCCCCATAGCAGGTATAGTATTTGATTACTTACAAAAATAATATTATTTTTATATGAATAGAAAAGAGAAAAATTACTCTAATTGCCCTCTTTATGGGCTTATCTAGCCCATTCATTTCAGTAATTTCCCTAAAGCTGGACTTTAGAGGATAAGTCTCCACTTTTTCAGCATCTGAAATTTCACTTCAACATCTGAAATTTGCATGATGTCTTGCAGTTTGACATTGGTTTCCCCTGAACTTGCTGCCATCTGTAAACTGAGCAATGCTGGGATTCATGGACCCAAAATGCCTGTGAAACAGTGAGACTGCACCAGAGCATGGAGAGGTGGTCCCTGGCAGGTGGGGTAGGACAGCAGCTGTCAGCAAAGTCCTCCCCTAAAGTCTGGTTCAGCAGTAATCTAGAAGTGCTGTCAGCAAAAAACAAGGGTCAAAGAAAGAAAAATGCTCAAGTTATCAATGTACCTGACTATGTTCTGTAAAATTTTCCTCTGTGTTTCTATAAGAAAGAATATAATTCTGAAGGCAGCGAAGAACAGCACTGCTACCATATCCTGGGCTGACAGTGGCATCAGCCCAAGCAAAAGGACATTCTGGAAAGATCTTCCAGAAAATTGCCCAAGTTACTCCATGTCTGGCACAGCCTCCAAGTGAATTCCTCTCTAAAGTTACAAAGAGATTTGCTATTAACCTCATCCAGGCCAAAGTTTTACTCAATATTTTGATTATGAAGTCCTCCTTTATTGCAGTATTCTGAATATAACATTACTTTATCTTGGCTTCTGGGCCCCACAAAATCCCATTATAATTAATTTTACTTCTACGATAACTCTGGCTCAAAGGATGCTGTCATAATGACCATGAATATAATTGCCTCACCATGCTGCAAGCTGTAGTAAATCATCAGCCACCATAGAAGAGATCAAAGTAGGCTAATTAAACTGTATCCTCAGCTGTCTGCTGCAGACATTTCAAACTGCTTTGGCTCCCAGCTGGAAATCAGTTCTTCACAAGAGCTGAAGCAACTCTGAACAAAGACCAAGAAAAATATAAACTTGTACTTAAACAGCTGTTTAGTCTGTCAAACTGTAATAAAATGCTGAAAAAACAACTGGAAGATAATGACTAATACAGTCAAAGCATCTATCAGAATCATCCTACTTGTGAGAAACAGGAAAGTAGGTACATTATGTATTGAATGGTCTTGATTTCAGTCATGTAGAAACAGTACACCCTAATTTTTTTAATTAGAAAAGTATAAAACATCTAAGTTCTTGGCAAACCTCTTTGGTTATCAACAAATATAACTAGTTTCCCAATGAAGAAATTATAGTGTTTGCTAAGGACGTTTATTAATTTTAGAACAACTGGGACTGTATTAAGGAACTGATCCTTGATCCCTCTACCTGGAGTTAGGAGTCAGATGAAGTTGAAGGAAACTATCCCTCTCTCCCAAAGACTTCCTAAATTAACAAAAATGAAGAGCAGATAAATTCACAGTTTTAACTAATTCACAAAGAGACTTGGATTTTAAAAGTCAGTTATCTGAATCATAGAATTTGTTCCATGTCAATGGCAAAACATCTGATGTTTCTAAGGAATTAAGATCTGGCACTAAGATGCTCTTTGGGCTTCTTGGTGTTGAGATGAATTCTGGCTGGCCATCACAAACTGCAGGGGATTGGCCCTGCCCTGTTTCCTACAAAATTTGTTTGAGAGATATCAGTGACTGATGCAGATCAAGCCCCCCTGACTGATTCACCAGAGTTCAGTACAAACCTCCAAAGGTCTGGGGAGTTTTAAGACCTGTTGTTATTCCACATTTCTTCACAGAAAAATTAAAGAGGTTCACCACTTCATTACTGCAGAAGGAACCATTGTTGAGGTGTGACAGGAATTATCTTTTACACAGACTCCTGCTCAGCCCCCGAAAGAGCTGTGCTGCCTTCCCCATTACTGAAAGTGCAGAAGTCCCTATTATGAATGATGATCTAAAAATGGAGCTAGAGAAAAAAGGGGAAAATGCATACTTCTGAAATAGTGATCAAAAAATTAAATACTTTGGTGAAGAACAAATATCTTATTTACATAAGCAATCTTGATGCAGCTTGATCCTCATCCTATTAATTTCTTTTAATAACACATTTTTCTACATGCTCAACAGCCTCCATCACTCACAGTGACCTGCTTTCTCCCCTCCCCTCTTCACATTCAGGGAGGCAATGCCATAGACCTTTCAGGGAGGAGTGAGGAAAGAGAGAACCCAGCAGGGGAGCTCAGCTCAAAAAGAAAGGAAAAACTGTGAATTTCAGCTACAAAATCTGACAAGACAACAAAGCAGCATTCCTAAATCAATGTATTTCCGGGTTTTGAAATAACCCAAAATAATTTTTTTTTTCCTCCAGGAAGTGGAATTTATGAAAACATTGTTTTCCAGAAAACACAACTCAAAAAAACTGTATAAAAAATATTTCCCTTCCAAAGATAAACCGCATCTTCATATCAGTGTTTAATTTGTTTACTCTAAAAATTCTAGATGAAGGATTCTTCCATTTAATTTCATAAGATATCAGCAAAACAAATTTTTGGAAAATTTTATTTTACTTATACCACCAAAATATTGCTTTTTGTGCTGAAAGACAGCAGGATTCAAAATATGTCAAGGACAGCTGTTCACACTACATCTCTATTTCCATGCCATAGGCAGAACCAGAAAATCCAGGGAAAGGTTGTTGTCATCAGCTGATCTCAACTCTTAAGAATCCTTCCAGAGCTTCACCCTTTCCCCTCAATTGTGCACTTGTAGGGGCTCCTGTGTGACAATTAAAACATCTACACATGAATTAGGGCAAAAAGGAGGCATCAAGGACATTGCATAAAGATTGGGTCCCAACCTGTTTATCATGAGAAGCAAAAGCAGAAAAGGAGATACCATTTAAATAACAACTATTTCCCACAGCAGTAGGAAAATTAATGTCTAAAAGCAAGTAAAAGTTTGGGACATTTTTTTTCTATTTGGTGTGGTGATTAAGCTCAAACAATCACCTCAATATGGCTCAGCCCAAATACTATTTTATTGTTATTAGGAGAAATGAAATTTAAAAAGTGAGCTTTGAAATGAAAATGAAAATAATTGCTCAGCCTAAATTAGAACCTTATTTTCCTTTCAGGCTATTTTGCTCCTTTTATAAACCTCTTTCTATATATGTTTATTTTGAAATGGAAATACTGCCTAAAAATGGTAAGCCCAAAAATTATATTTTTAACATGTGGAAAAGAATCTTGGTGCCATTTTCCATGACCATTTTCTCTTGTCTCTCCCTACTTTTGCTATATCCAATGCACACTCAGTCCTCAGAGTAGGGATTTCTCTGGCCAAACAGCAGGTATCCCTCAGGCAGACTTCTCCATCTCCACAAGGCTCAACCCAGCAGAAAAATGGGAAGTACCTTGGACAAATTACACCTCAGAAGCACCTATTTCTCCCACTGACTATAAAAGGCCTCTAAGCAACTAACTCAGAGGGCTCCTTCCAACATGCCAGAGTTTCAAGGCAGGTGAGCTAAATACCACCCCTGTAACCTGCCCTTACTACAGAATTTGTGTTTCTGCACCAAGAGGAGTTGCCCAGCTGCACTGCAGCACCTTTGGGCAAAGGCTGACATGTATGGCCTTAGTGGTCTGGATTATTCCAGATTTATTTCCACTCCAACTGAATAAACCTCTTTAGTTCAGCTCTAGTTATTCTAATTTTGGCCATAAAACAGGAGTGTCCCTTAAGTGGCTCTTTGTTCTTTATACAGCATTAGTAATAGGAGCTGTGCTTATTAACTCTTTGGAAGAAAAATTTGAGACTGAGATATTCAAGACTGTGTATAATATTCAAGGCTGGTAAGTGGGAAACTTTCCCAGTTATCAGTACAACAAAATATAATTTTTTATAACTGATTAAAGCAACATCTTGATGTTTCTCCAAGCAGAGCAACCTCAGAGAGTATCCTAGGAGCAAAAGACAAAAGAACACAGTGTCTATTCTTTATTAAGGTCTGTTCTTCAATTCTCACCTGTCCTCATGCCCCAGTCTTTATATTTTCCTTGTGACATGTACAGGAGAGTTGGACCTGGGAGGGTGAGCCAGAGAGGGAGCAGTCCCCAGAGCCAGGTGGAAATGGAGGAGTAATGCTTGGGGCCACAGGCAGTACTGGAGTACAAGAAACATCCTTTAGACTGCAGCTCTTTGCTTGCAGCAGCAGCATCAGAGGATGCTGCTAGGAAAAGCTCTGGACATTTTCTGCAGGCCACTGCTCTGGTACTCTACCAGTGTCTGAGGTCTCTGGATTAGGGACAATGGAAGATACGACCCTGACCATTCCCTGTAACATCCATTTTGTCCATAAATTCATCTAAGCCTTTACTTTGCTTGCAGACCCTGTGTGCCCTCCAATGGCAGCATGTTCCTGAGGTCCATTGTACACCCTGTAAAATTTGCCTTCCTATTTTTTTTTTCAAGAGGTAGATCAGATTTATTTAATGCTGGAAGTATTCCTTTCTCTCCACTGACTTGAAAGGGCACTTACATGAATCCTTCAGATGATTAAGGAAGGTGAGTCCGTGTTCACTTTTTAAAGATATTTCTTAAGCTTGTGATTGCATACAAAAATATTTTTAATTGTTTCTCTTTAATTACTAGTTATAACTCAAAGCCAAAAAATCCTACATATATATGTACAGACCTATGTAGGGAGGCATGTTTTCCTCTTTGTGTTTCCACCAAAGCTTACATGAGTCATGTCCTTCTTCCTATATCAGGGACATTCATAAAACCTAGTGTAGCCATAAGAACCTCTGTGTCCAGAAGTTTTTTTGCATATGACAATTTAATCTAATGTAACTTCCCATCTCCCAGTCCACAAATCTGAATTAAGTTTCCAGAACTTCTTATGGAGATTGCTGGCACTGACCTCAGGGAGTGCATGGATGGCTGTGGTGGTTCAGCTACAGCTGACTTCCAGGGGCCACCCAGCCCCCAGCTCTCTCTCACTCCCCCTCCTCAGCAGGGCAGGGGGAGATTTAAAGATTAAACATCCCATGGCTTGAGATAAGGACAGGGAGATCATTTACCAATTACCATCACATTAAAATAAATTTTTAATTTAAAGAAAAAAAAAACCTGGCTCATTTTGGGGAAAAATAGTTTGATACATTTTCAATTCATTTCATTACATAATTTAAAAATAGGGTAAGATAGTGGGAAACAAAAGCAAAACTAAAATCACCTTTCTCCTTGCTGCCCTTCTTCCAGCCTCAGCTTCACTCCTTCATTCCCAGCTTTCTGTTTCCTCCTAAAAATGGTTCTGTCAGTCTTAGAAAACACTTGACTGCATTTCAGTTCATGGTTTTTGCATTTCAAATCCATTAATCTCATGTATTCTACTTCAAGACTGTTCTTGATAGAACAGTCTTGATAGAACATGCTGAACAGTATTTTCTCTTAGCTACATTGACAGTCCTGTTTGAGTAAGCTCTTTATGAGAGGTGAGGAGAGTGAGAGGAGACTTGCTGGTAAACACAGGTTTGAACTATCTCACTCTTCTCCCCACCTCAAATAAATACAACTACAGCAGTGGAAAAAATGCAGATTCCTACAGTTATAAGATGAGATTCCTTTTAACCTCTTAATGGAGTGCATCCTGAGGTCTGTCAGTAGCATCACACACACATCCCCATTATCCACCATGAAAGATCAAGCAGAGAATGGGGGAGAGAATTGATTTCCTGTCCACTGAGTGGCAACTCCAGGACAAGTCAGTGTTATCTGGAGCACTAAAGTGGAGCAGGGCACTCTAGGATAAAGGCTTAATGCTTTATCTGCTCACATAAATACTTTCAGATAAAAGAAATTGTATTGAAAAAACATTCCAACTGTGACACCAACTGACAGGAGTCAGGGAGTGCCCAAGATAAGGTCATATCCTTTACCCTCTGCAAAAAAAGGAGAGAAAAGGCTGTGTTCACATTAAGACTGATACATCAGCTTCATCTGTGAGTTATCACCCCATGAGCCTTGTGTACAGATCCACATGGACATGTGGAGGCAGGAGGCACATTGATGGAAGAGTCATACTTCAACACCATAGAATTTTGTTGATCACAAGCTCTTCCTTCAAAGACATCAGTGTAGGTACCAGTTCAGCAAGATACCTGAGGAGGCCCTTCAGATGCTCTACTGTGTGCAGAGTTTGTGAAACCACACTCACCACCTCCGAGTTTTGATTAGAGGAACAGGGCTCCTGTTTCAGATTTGCCCCTTCGGGTTGCCTCTCTGGAAGCATGATTCCATTTCTCCTCCCACTGCCCATCTCACTCAGACAAATCTGTGTGAGTCCAGCTCCTGCTGGCAAAATTTCCAGCTGGCTTTACATGAGTTTTTTGACTTAAAAAAGAAGGAACAGATCCCCAGTTTTTATCCCTACATCATTTGGAAAATGTCACATTCTCATTCGCTGAGAATTTGCACAAGGGAAGGTTTTATTAAGCTGAAATGAGAAAATGGAAGAACACATCAATTTTTTTCCCAAAACTTACCATGGATTTTGGCTGGATGTTGTGAGATTCTGCTAGCCTTGACCTCCTAGACCAAGAAAAGAAAACTCAAAAAAAATGCAGCCGGTAGGGGTAACTTTAAAAAGATGAGGGTAGAGAGGACTCTTCTTTGAACAAGAAATACCAAGGATGCAGACAGCCAGAGTTAGGACAAATTGCCTTACATAGTGTAGTACATAAATACATAGGGATCTGACTTAGATATAATCATAAGTCATTTTCAGTAACTCCCAAAGGTTGTCCCTGACAACTCTCCAAGCAAAGACAGATTCAGAAGAACATCTGAGCACATGCCTAACTCTTAGCAGGTGTCTGGTCCTGTTGAAATAAATAGCTGACTAAATAGCTTTAATGAATTGGAATTCAGTAGCTATGTGAAATAAATAGGGAATGCTTACAACCAGCAAGCACTACAATAAATAAACCCTGAAACAACCCAGACAATTTCTCCGACTACTGTTACATTTGAAAGGTAACATTAAAGGCATAAACTTTATCACTGCAAGATAAATGCTCCATTTCTAAGACTACATCCTGACCCTGTCAAGTCAACATAAAAAATGGGTACTGACAAAAATAAAAACAGAAGGAGGGACTTGATACAAATTGCAAGTGTACAGTATCTCAACTAAGGGCTTTGTGACTCAGAGTTACCGCTGTTTCACAACATTAACAAAGGTTCCACTCAAATATTTTTAAAATAAAAGCATTCATGTTTTTTTCCTTTTATCAGTGGGGGAAAAAAGTACTCCAAATCACAAAGATAACATTCCCTTTAAATGTTATTCTTTTCCTGGAACATGAAAAACAGCAAACCCTTGCCTAACAGATAGATTATGGGCAGTCTTCTTACAGAGCCCAGCACCCTAGGTCTGTGACCATCTACAGGTCAGAAGACACGCTTGAAATATGAATTTTAGATACTAGTAAATAATATCTACACACATGATTGTTAAGGTGCCAGCTGACTACAGTGTGTTAATAAAT
The DNA here is from genome assembly GCA_013400575.1 of Peucedramus taeniatus. Classification (NCBI taxonomy): domain Eukaryota; kingdom Metazoa; phylum Chordata; class Aves; order Passeriformes; family Fringillidae; genus Peucedramus; species Peucedramus taeniatus. The sequence goes on from WBNO01015737.1 coordinate 159,091, forward strand.
GAGCCTTAGCCATTTTGGTACAGGCTGTAATAGGTAAACTTCACAGAGACCAAAAGACAAATTTATAGAAATCAGTTCCATAAAGTGAAGCTAAAAAGACTAACCAGGATATTAAAAGGACTAGACTGAATGCTCTTAAATGCTCTCCTAATAAACCATCTTCTTTGCACTGCTGGCAATTAAATACTAGACTAGAATGGCCATTGGTCTAAACAGTATGTTACTTATGTTATCATTTATAACTATTTGTGGCTAGTTAAGCCTAGCAAAACAGTTCCGCTCTGCCAAAACCTCTGTCTTCATAAGTTTGTCATGGGAAAGGTTACAGCATGCACACCCACACACTGGTGTCTAAAATTTCAATCCAACTCTTGTACACACTTCAACATGTGGAGCCCTACTGAAACTCCAGTGTTGGTGCAGAGAATTTCAACATTTCCCATACCTGCTCAGCTTTCTGACATACATACACCTGTTTTACTAAATCCTCTTTTGCAGACCTGTCAGGACCAATCTACAGATTACCATGTGCCTCAGACTGAAAAGCAGCATATCTTGGGAGACTGAGACTCAGAAACTGACCCTCTGGGCAAGTTGCAGTTCAAGAATAAGACCCCAGATATCTGAATACAGATACTTGGGAGCCAGCAATTCCATTACAGAGAGAAACAGTCATCAGTTCAGTTGCCTAAACACTGGGGGTTTCTGCCATCACAGGCAGAAATATCTGGGCCCATGTGAGCTTGGAGAGTCAACACAAAGTTTGTGGGAGACCCCTACTTGCTTGGAGCAACAGATAGAGCCAGAAAAATTCAGGATGCCTGAGGTCACATTAAATGATACTGAATGCCTGAAACAACTGAGTCAGTGTAGAGAACAGTTCACCTCAGCAGTAAGAGACAGCTACTGGCTGAGAGCTGAATGGTGCCTGGAAGTTTATGGCAGAGTTGAGCCAGTTGGTGATTCAGTTGCCCAAGCAGAAGTATCTGGTGCCACTGGAGTTTCCCAGAGTGTCTGAGACATCCACACAGGGCTGATGAAGAGATAAGTGTCTATCCAGAGTACCAGCCACACACCAAGAGTACCCTGGACATCTCAGGTATGCTTAGAACCCCTAGAAGAAGCAACTGACTCTTGATTTCAGTCTCTTGTAACAGTAGTTGGACACTTCACTTACAAAGACACACCAAAGTCTACATACTTTCATACTGAGGAGAAGCCTGCCCACAGAGCTCCTTCTTGGTGATGAATGTACACCCAAAGAAACAGCACCTCTGACCCACAGGCCTTGATGAGTTCACCTCTGCTGCTCCCAAATGGAACATGTGTCCTCACTATGTATTTTAAGTGTGGTGATTACAGGCAAGAAAGCACTGCCTCCATCTCACAAAGGCAGCATCAAATGATAGATAAGATGGGGCACTGGGGCTTTGGAGAGGAGGTAACACCTACATGTGAGCAGATTTCCATGCATATAGAAGAATGGGGGTGCATATTTATCAATAGAGTTTGATCAGTCTGTCTGATGGCACTAAGGTAGTTTACTGCATCTTTATTTTTGACTGTGCTGATACTATAGCAGTAAGCTGCTACTGCACAGCAGCTCTGGTTTCAGGTTAAGCACAATTTATGTACAGCCAAATATTTCAAGATAACCTCTGAAGAAGATTTAGTGCCACAACCTAACACAGGAGACTGAGCTAAATCCATAATACACAACCCAAAGCCTTTACCATATGAAGTATCATTCAGAGTATGACTGGTTTAGAAAAGATTGTCATTCTTTGCAGCCTTGTCCTTTTCTGTTGATTGCATTGGCTGTGGCTGTGTCACTGAAGGCTCAGCTGCTCTGATTGTTTGGGGCTTTTTTGCGCTTCTCTGCTTCCATTAGCTGCTTCTCCACAGAGAAACAACTTAGCCTAGCACAGCACTAGCTTTTGTTTTACATCCATTTTCCACTGTGGAAATCAAAGAGTTTTCTATCAAAGAGGATGAACATTTCACTCCATGCTCCATCATCTTTAAAATGGGCCACAATTTCTGACCGTCTCAGTCTCGCCTCTTCCATGGCATTGTTCCATGGGAAGAGAAATAGAGGGAAGATTGACCTTGCAAGGCTCCAAATGCAAGAGTGTTTGTAGAAAAGGAGCAGTTGCTTATTATGACTTTCCTGATCTGTCAGAAAAGAGCACATGGTCAGAACAAGGAAAGCCTAGCCAGGCAATAAATATGGAGTGAAAAAATACATTAACACACTCACTTACCACACACAGTGTCATATAAATCACGTGGAGCACCATTCTCTCTGGCTGAACTGTAGCTGAATGTGGTGAGTTTAGCTTTCTAGTCCTTAAGACTGTTTGCATGTCTAAGAGCCTGTTAAGAACTGAGATGTGAGATTGACCTCTTTTCTATACAGATTTCTACTGAGGGCAGAAGCAGCCATATTTTCACCCAGTGCTGGGAAGAGGGTTGCAGACAAGGCACACTTAAATGCTGAGCTCTCATTTGCACACCATGCCCTATTTTCTAGATTTGTCTCTTCCTACACAATAATTTAGTGTGGGTTGAAAATAATTTTTTATTCTTTCTCTTTATGGAAACGCAGCACCAAGACTCTGCAAACTCTGTTTCTTTCTGACCGTAGAAGGAAGTAGGAGCCAGTATGGTTGAGAAAGTAATAAAGGTTCCCTTGCTAGTGCTTGGTAGTGAACTTGCCTTCTGATTATGGCTCCAGTCAAAATCCTGCTTTCATTCACAACTACAATTATTTTCTATTTTGAATTCTCCTTCCTGCTTTTCTTTTTTTTTCCCTAAACAAGTCAGACCTCCTGTTCATTCTTTCTTTGAACAGAGAAAAGAATGGCTGAAGCTTCCTTTTTCCTAACATCTCTTCTATTGCTTTATACCCTCTCTGTAAAGCACCCTTGTGGTACACCAACAGACATTTCCCATCTTATTGAGGAAAGCATCCTTAAAAACTAAAGTCAGTGTCAATGAGCCGTGAGATCATTCTCAAGAATATATCAGCAATATATATGGATATTACAAATGAAACATAATGCCTTAGAGCTTCTGCTTGTTCTAAGAATCTTAACCTTCCCTCTACTCTGGTTAAATCTTACTAAGCTACCATCTGCTACATACAGTTTTATTTCTGACTTCCCTAAGTGGAAATTTGGAAAAAATCACCTGGAATTAACTAAGTTCCTTCTTATGTTCAGTTAAATCATAAAAGCCAATGAAAAGCAATAGAACTATGAGTAAGATAAGATTAAGATTGCTTTAGTCACCTTTTTCTCACAGGTGAAGTAAAGTTGAGAGGAAAAGAAGCTCTGGCAATTCATTTTCACATGCACTCTGCCCTTATTTATACATAACCTGAATTTCTGGGGGCCTACAGAAGTGTCCTGTTAAGAACACAGAGTTAGGCTCAGAATAAAATGCATAGGGAACCATTAAGATTCATGCAGCCTCTGCTTCCTGATCCAATCTGTACCAATGCAATTCCTGTTTGCATTCACAAAGCATAATCCTACTCTTTTTTACACACAAATTATCAAGGGGTGAGTTATTATTACACAAATGACTGAGGTTTCCAGGAATATGTCTTTAAAAATCATAGTAACTGTATTATGGTACATGCATAATACCATGCTATTTACTGACAGACCATAATCCTCATTCCAAATCATTGTGGTCTATCATATCAATTGAGCCTTAAAGCCTTGGGAATGAGAGACCACAGTGGTTTCCCTGGAGCCAGTCTGCAGTAGTGCAAAATACAGCTGTTACATGGAGACAACTTCAGGCCAGCTATTCATAATTGCTGAAATTGTTTTGGAAAGAAATTACTGAAAAAAAAAAATATAGTAGGCATCCTTGTGAAAGAATAACTGTATGTTTTCATATAAACACATCACTGCAATAGCCTACCTCACGGAATAATGGGATTTCAGACTCGTAAAATCCAATATTTGCTGCAACTTTTTTTGCATAGGTATCCAAATGATACTTGAATGCAGTTTCCCTTGCAAGACAAAAATTTGGGGGCCAATTTTGATGTTTGGCAATATTTCATGGCACAGCTTTGTAGTGTTGTGTTTGCCTATCCTAAGGGATGAGGATAGCTTCAATTTTGCAAGGCAAAGCTGCCCAGCATGCAATCATTATAAATGTGAATTCTGCAATTATACTTTAAAAACAGAAATATGATGATGAAATCTGATGATTGATGACTCTACCCAGATGTTTGGATGAGTAAAATCAAGTTCTAAAATTCATTGATTTTTCTCATGGAACTCACAACAACAATACTCCATTGCTACAGTACAGCAAAGATTAAGATACAAGTTTTTAGCTTGAGCACAGCTGTACATGTGTCTTAATATGTGCATCCCTGAAACTTAAATTCACTTTGACCATTGATCCATCAAGTGACAGAACACACAGAACTTAAGACTTATTTTTCTGTAGGAAAGTCATAATTGTTACACCTCAACTGCTTATTAAGCAAATGTTATGAACCACTGCATGCTGGCACTTCCAGATTCCTTCTATTTCCTAACAAGTTGTCCACACTCCTGGTGACAACAGTCCTTGTGATTGTGCCAGGAGCACGTCTTGCAATGAGGCACCCTGGCCAGGCTTTGTTTTGCAAAGAAATTTATTTCCTCATTTTACAGCCTTATGCATCATTCTTCATTTTACAAGCAGGGTGGAGACCCCCAAGAAGATGAGATGGGCATCTCAGGAGGCTCTCCTAATGAGCAGCGTTTGCAAACAAATAAATCCCCCTGGAGCTCAGAGGTTTGCTTTGCAGATACTCGAGTGCACACACACAGAGTTCCTGCTTCCATCCAAGCTTTCTTTGTCCTCCATCATTTCTCAGGGAGTGCAGTTTATCAATTCCTACCCAGGCTTTCCACCCGCTGCATCATCAGAAGTTGTTTTCTCTCAACCTTCAGGAGCCTCCCAGTGACTCCTTCCTTTATTTTTTTAAGAAGGTTTACTGGGCTTTTTATTGTTCACAACCAAAGACAAATAATGAGAAGGAAATTGAAGAAAGGCAACACCCACCATTGAAAAACACAGCTTTTGCTGTCATTACAAAACAACACAAAACCTGTCATTATGCTCATATTCAACGTGTTAGTTTAGGCCTGTTTTCCTAAACTTGGCTTTTCTATAGCTGCATATTTTGCCTGGAAAAATGGCAATAAGCTCCCAGGTTTCCCAAAGTAAATTCCCCCCCCCCACCTGCTGGTTTCTTCCCACACGGGCTGTGAAACTTGGGCATCACAGGCCCATCACAGCCCCATCCCCCTGCAGATACGTGGAGATTTTCTCTTCCCAAGCATCACAGAGGTGCTGGATTCTCAGCTAACACTGTCTGACAGCAGACCAGACTATGAATAAGGGTCTGTAATGTCCAAGAGGAAGAAAATACTGTTCATTTGTCACAGTGCAATCACTTCAGGGTGCCTAAGGAAGCCAGCAAGCACCAGGCTTAAAACAAACCCAAAGAAAGCAACTTTTACCTTGAGCACAAGCACAGTGTGGGATTCCTACCAAGGAGCACCGTGGAGCCTAAAAGCACAAATTGAACCCTCAAACAAATTTCCTGAATCTATCTATGACTGCTAAAATCCATCCTTTCTTGGATGGGGGAATCTCTGAACTCCTACTTATGAGAAGTGGGGAGGATAAACTGCAGCAATAGACACATAAAAGAATAGTCAAGAACTTACTTTCTCTAGTGTAGCAGCTGCTTCTGTCATCAGTGCTGGTGGGATGTTATTTTTAATCCTTTCATTACCAGCAAAATCCCAAAACTTTAAAATCAAGTTATGGCTGGTATGTAGGGGCACAGATTTAGTTATTTAGCTTTCAAAATCTTCAGTGGAATGTATTTTACTTCAGTTCTCAATTCCCTAAAAAAAAAAACCCTCATAATAGTAATCTTCAACAGAGAAATTTATCAACAACAGTTTAAGAAATTTATTAATGTATGCATGTGCTTTTTTTGCAAAAATTTTAGAACCAAAATGTTCTTTTCTTAGTATTACCTAATACTTTACTAAGTTTATTAGACTAATAACTTATAGAAATCTCTAATTAAATAAACAGCACCAAACAAGAAGAAAAAGTCTATGAAAATTTTCATCACAAGTCTTTTTTTTCTGATTGCATTTCTTGGTCCAGTAAAAGTTTTTGCACTGGCTAACTTACCATAATTCCTGTCTTCATTTTCATACTTTGGTTTTCTACTTTGGTTTTCTACTTGTCATGTGATTCCCATTTTCACAAATGATTAATGAGTGAAAAGTATTGCTTTCATACTACATCATACATCATCTGAACCACAAAAATATGAAAATATCGCTGACCAAGATCTCAGAGAGACTCTGCAGCTAATCAGACTCTCCCTGCCCTGGAGGTGGGCCCAAACCAAAATCTCAGCTTCAGACAATATGAGACTTCTAGAAATTTGCAACGCAGAGTTAAATACCAGCTTTTAAACTCACTTCTAATTATAACAGCCTGGACTTATAATGCAAATGTACTGTATATCCTGAATCTACATTGTGTGAGTCAATGGCAAAAGTCCCACTGACTCCCACAAGATCCAGCATCATCTTCAGAATGAAATCAACAAAAATAGTTACACATATGTGCTTATTTTAATTTAAGTGAAAACTTGTAAATCCTTTTTATGTTTCCTTACAAAGTAAAAGATTTTTACTATATAATCAATCCTATAGTTCTTAATCCACAAAGAGTAGCAATGTTAAAAACCTGCAGCTTCCTTTTAACACAATAACATTTTCCTTCTAAATTTCAATTTTTGTATGAGGCTTGTTTCACTTCTTCTGAGCTCTAGAAGATGCCTTGGCATTTGCTATCACAAGCAAGTCCCAAAATAAGCTGGACAGGTATGAGCATTCTTAAAGCCATGCAGTCATCCCCACACTGATTTTGTTAGTCTGGTGTAGCTACATGTATGGAAAGTAGAAAGGCTTCTGAGCTCAGGGAAAGCCTCAGTTGTTAACTCTCAGTGCCCATATTTATTTCAATCCATATCCCAATGTCTGGGCCATGAGTCTATCACACTACTGAATTCCCATTCTCTTTCCTGCCTTCTCAGTCTTTACAGTATCCCCCCAATAAGTAGATTTTGCCCATTAAGATTTTACCCATCTTATAAGAAACCCACGGTGTATATGGAAAATATACATCATTTTCCAGTATTAAAATGTCCCAGCACACAAGCCAAGAAATGTACATGTTGAAGCCTTAAAGGATTAAATCTGTTTTGACAGTTACTGTAAATATAAAGGAATTCCACAAAATTTATAACCACAGTGCAGTTTACCAAGGCTTCAGGTTAAGATCAGGGTCCCCCCTTTCAGTTCAGACTGGGTGATCCTTTTAAGAGGGATAAATGAGTTGCAAAAATCATGTAGGGAAATTAAGATTGTTCACAAAACAAGTGATATGCATGGCATTACTAACTCTCTGTAATGCCCCTTCAGTGTTTCCTAAATGCACATGTGCCTTCTTGGACTTCCAAAGGTATGGGCTTTGTAAAGTGACTAAACTGAATGGGAAGAAGAAGTCTAGAACCACGAACACTGACTTCACAGCTGACTGCTGGAAACTGGGTTGTAGGACTGGGAAAATATCGATGGAAAGTTTTTGTACTTGAAATTTGAAAGTCTTAATGAAATTCCATTAACTTTGCTAATAATTATCACATTCTAGACTGGGAGGTTAGGGAGAATATATTTGACCTAAAATTCATATGTGTGAATTCTGTAAGAAACTGCAAGAGAGAAAGTTGTGCCCTCAGACAGCACTTGGAAACTAGGTTGAACTGAGCAGAAAATAACAATATAATATAATCAGAGCTTTACAGCCTAGAGTGGGGGAATTACCTCTTCCCATTGGCAAAACTGGAGTTCTGTAAAGGTGGCACATGTCCTGATGCCATGGTTTAAAATTCACCTTCTGTAAACCCTCCAAGTGTCCAGTGTTACACCTATAACCGTGTTGGAAGAGGTCAAAACCAAAGACACTGTGAGAGAAGAATAAAACTTAATGTTGAAACCAAATTAGTGGCTGATTTTCCATGGGGAAAATCCATTTTGGCATGAGCTATTGTAACAGGCAGTCATGTCAACAGTGAATTTATGGCAAATTTTAAAGACATCTAACGTACTTGGCAAGTATTGAAACACGGGGTTTTGCAGCTAAATCCAAGATATAATTATTTTGGCAAAAACAATTGGAAAAATTTCTTGGTAATCTAACAGTTTCTTTCAGCATTTTCTGATTAGCCTTTCTTAACCCTTTACTGTTGAATATTGTTCTAATTCCAGCAATAGCCTAAATTTTTTTTCACAGGTTTTTGAAGAAGGGAAAAACCAGTAGGTTTTCTTATATACTCCATATTTGCCATATTCCAAATATTTATTTTAAAAAATAACATCTAAAAAGATATGGGCATAGCAACAAGATTTTAAAAATACAGTCAAAATTCAGTCATTTACACATCTCAGTCAACAGCAAGATTGTCACTTAAGGTCTTAGTTCATCCCAACTCAGATGTTAATGCCTAATCAGAAGTATAGCAGTGGTCCTAAGTAATTTTAATTGGAATTGCTCAACGTTTAGTATTATACACATGGTGAAGAAATCTTCTTTAAAAGACAAAATATTTAGAAAGTATAATTAGCTTTAGAAAATTGAGTTCCTTTGGTTCTTTTAAGTACTGATTTTAGCAAAGGTACAATTCATCTTAATTAATATAGGTTGGGAATATTCCACTTCTTCCAAAAACATCACAGCAGAGGGAAAAATCCCAAAAACAAAAATCGAAACCAACAAAACAAAATTAACCAAAAACACAACAAAACACCTCAGCCATTACATCAAATTGCTGAAATTGAAAGGAAAAAGGGAAACATTGCAGAATCAGGAAGCTGAAAGCACAGTTTTAAATTTGCCTCCCAGTGCTACATCTAATAAAATAGCTTTTGTTTTTACATCATTCCGAAGTCGATAGCAACTCAGGCAGGATAGAATTGCTTTTAAAACTTTGCATACTGTTAAGTCAATTTTAAAAACACTAGCAAATAACAAATTCTAATTCAGCTTGAATGGATCGACTAGGCAACATTTAATTATTTTTTCAACCATGTCACTCAATATTTTTTCAGGATGTTGTGGATTGCTCTGCTGAAATCAACCATAGGCAGAGGTTCCTGTGTGGCATTTTCATGGCACAGTTTTGTGAATGGCTCTAATATGACATTTTTATGAGAAACACACAAGAAAATTCTTATTAGCATGTGAAAGGGACGTTTCACAATCAGTTGAAGAAGTTCATTCAAATACTCCAAAAAAATACCATTTGGCCAACCTTTGGTGTGTATACCCATTGCAGCACTGCTAGAAAGGCACAAGCGACTCAAGGTAGAATAAGCCTTTGCCAAGATTCCTGCAAGAGGATGAAATGGCATTTTACTTTCCTTGGTTGTCTTTTTAGGCACCTATATTTGTGGTGGAGAAAGAGCAATGAGTTTGAGGCACAAGTATTAGCTCTCTGTCTTCTTCCTCTTGGAACATCAAAGCTGCACAAACATCTCTGGGTCCAAATTCTCCTTCCAGGCAATTTTTTTTAACTAGTCCAATGTCTGTAAGAAAATCTATTGTTTTACATCACGTGGGTTATACCCATCTGGGGTAAATGGGAGGGGCAATTTACTCCTCAGCCCTGCCTTCCCTCTCTTTTCTCTCTTTCTCCAAGGTTCTGCTTGTAGCTCCCACTGAGCTCTCCTGGCCCAGAGACGTCTTGTTGTTTCCACCTGATTTTGTGCAGCAGCTCTGGAGGTGTGGAGGTTATCCAAAGGTTGTCTGTGGGTGCAGGTTATGTGATCACTTCTTTGCAATTGTAGGCCCTTTAGAAGAGGGGGAATGATCTGAAAGCTGGGTCATTTGCAATTTTTGATCTCCACCCTGGTGAAGTCAAGGACCTTTGGTTTCCTGTCTGACAGATGCAGCTCTCCAAAATACTTTTATCTGCCTCCCTGTTAGTTCAGTTTAGTTCATGCCAATGATGCATCTTTGATACATGCCTAGTGACTGCCTCCAGGTCAGAAAACATGGGGCTTGGGAATTAAAGCCATGATTGTACAAGGGATATGAGCATAGGTGGAAAAAAAAAAAAAAGTGGTCCCTGGTTGCCTTGCTTCCTTGGCACTTTTCCAGAGCCAATGAAGTACTCAACTAGCCAGGGCAGTGGAGGCAGCCCCTTGGTGCAGCCCTGCACCTCAGGGTAAGCTGTCTTAAAAGGAGACTTAAAACCTACACTGAGCTCTTTGACATCTGCCAAGGACTAAGTGAGCAACCAGGTCAGAATCTGAGAAGCAGAAGTCTTCCTCTTCGAGTGACCAAATTTAACTTCTGGCTACTTTAAAAGTCACAGGAGGAGGAGTGTCCCTCTCAAAAGGAAGCACTGCAGATGTCATTACTAAACAGCCTCCGAAATAATGTTGTTTCTTCTTTCTTGTGAGGGCCAGCTCAGATGCCTGGTTGAGTTCTCTTCCCTTCAGCTTAGATTTCTAAAGAAAACAAGGCAACTCTCTTTGAACCAAAAAGGTAAGGATCAACATGGTTGTCATTTAATCAGTATGAGTGGAAAGAGGCATTCCAGCCGTAGTTTGGATGCATAAATAAATATAGAGAGAAAAAGAGAAGGAACCATGTTGGTTGGTTCTGCCTGTACCCAGACTCATCCTTGGCAACTGCCTCCACCAGCCTAGGAATGGGGGTGCTTCTTGCAGGGCTGCTGTGGGGTCCCACAAAGAGCTTTCTCACACAGACTTGTGTGACACTTGTCAGCCATCTGACAATCCCTTTGCAGAGGAGAGCTCTCCCTTCCTCCATCCCTCCCTCCATCCCTCCCTCCATCCCTCCCTGTCTCTCCATCCATCCCTCCCTCTCTCTCCCTCCATCCCNTCCCCCCATCCCTCCCTCCATCCCTCCCTCTCTCTCCCTCCATCCCTCCCTCCATCCCTGCCTCTCTCTCCCTCTGCCTCCTCACTGCAAGGACCTCCTGCTGCTCTGGAGCAGCCATCACTGGTCACCTCTCTGCATTGTCTGAAGGCCCCTCGCCATCTGGACCACCTAGGAGAAAATGTTTTCTTAAAGAGGGGAAGATTAGGGAACAGGGATTTACACCTCTGTCCCCAAGGTAATTACCAGATGGCAAATGGCTTGTTTTCACTTGATGAATCAGAGCCAGGGAATCAGGCCTACAGAAGTGGCTTGGATTTCATTTCCATCCAATCCTTTTGCTTTACAGGCTGAAGGGGTTTTTTCTCACCCTTTAGATAATGATTTTAAGGTAAAGCTAACATTAAAGCAAAAGCCTGCCATTAGGGGGGTGGATTTCAGTGTGCTGGGACTTCAGCCATACCATTTCTCACAACATCTTAACCCTTTGCTTGTCACTGCTGGGTCTTGCCAAGAGCTTATGGCAAGAGTTTACTCACCTGAGTAAGCAAAACAAAATAAAGCCATGTCTCCCAGGGCTTCAGAAGGAGACTATAAACCTGAGGACTGTCAGCAGCCTTTTGCTTAAACATTCTACTCTGGTAAAAAAGATGAAATTAAAGCCATTGCCTTTTGAGGAATTAAATCCTTGCCTTTTATTTTTTCCTTTCCAAAAACAGCTGTAGAAATAAGCAGTATTTGAACTGAGCATTAACAATACAAAAAGTAACAGAACAAACGTATTCAATGGAAAATTATAGTCTGTGCTTTGCTTTGTTTTGTTTCCTTCAAAAAATAGAGAGCAAGAAATTTAAACAAACCTAAAATGAATGCTCTATTTAAGGTCTTCTTGTAGACCCACTCCTGAATATGCTCCCACTCCTGAAGCCCAGCAATATGACATTTGAATGTCATCTTCAAAACACTAAAGCCAACTAAACTACAAATCTAATGTCTTACTTGGCATTCATAATGTTCCCAAATCTTCTGCTGACTTTCTATATATTAGTTGGAATAAAAAGCAGTGTTTGCTTTGTTTGCTTGGATTTTTTTCTTGATTTCTGTTCAAAGAGGTTTTTGAAATTAACAACAAATGCAGGCAGCCAGCAAACAAAAGGCCAAGTAGGGACCCTCTTTAGTTTCAATTTGCAGAGTTCCCTTATGAATTTGCTGTAGCAATTGTCCTAGCCATTTACTCAATTGTCCTGTGGCCTTTTCTCATTCACTGTCCTGCCTCATAACTATGGAAAAATTGGATTCTATTATAGGGTTTTTTCCTTTACTCAGGTTTACAGTGCTCATTTTCTCTCTTTGATGGATTTTATTTCTAACAATGGTTTAAATGCTTCTGTTTTAATTTCAAGATTTCAGATTGCCTTTTTCCATGTGCTGAATGGTTCCTATTTTCCTATCTTCTCCATGGCAGCTTATGAATGAAAATACTGCCTTTTCTTTTACACCCACTTCGAAGCACAGCTCTGCCTGTGGAATGATATTTTTAGTTAACAGTAGTCTCTAAATCCAAGGACTAATTGAGAAAGACCTCTCTAATTGAGAAAGACCTTTTTAATGCTGGCCCTAAAATAAGATTTTCTTTTCATTACATGGTCTCACACCCCACAGCTGTTTGTAGCAGTATAGAAGGTGCGGAAAAGCCCTTAACAAGAAAATGGCTTAACAATGGTATGGGATCCAGACAGCATCCACCAATCTGTATGCATGTCTTTTGCTTGTCAAAGTTTAGGGTTAGGTGGACCAGCAAAAGGACCCATCCCTAACCCTAACCCAGGCAAGACTAAGAGAACAAAATGATGATTCCTTTATAAGAGGGGCTCCCTGCTGGGGGAGGCACAGGCACCTTTCTATTGACTGACCAGTCCTGAAATGAATTCTTGAGCTGTCAGGGAGTAAGACAAAGCCATGCAAGATAAGTAGACTCAAAGATGAGAAAGAAATATCTGGGCTTGTGACAGGAAATATATATATATATATAAAGGACTGAGAAAAGAGCAAATGTATAATGAATAAATGATGCCTGGATAACAGCAACCCAAAAAGCTGGTATCTGGGCTCAGCAGAGCACCATACATTTCTCCTGCCTCTCTGAGCATGGCATGAATCAGCCTCTAGAGGTGATAACTGGACTGGAAAGTTGCACCTACCATTTAGGTGACCAAATTTACATGAGATTTATCTTACCCCTTATGGAAATGTATAATAAATTGTAGTTCTAGCTTGCCTCTTTATTAAGCTGTGACTTTTTACACTTGCTGGATTGATGCAAATCAGATAACTCTCCTATTCCATTTACCTCCTCAGGAGACCAATGTAAAAGGGTATTATAGTGATAGTTTAATCTTAACCATCACAAGACAAGTGGGCAGTGCCATACTAATTATGCTGATCTGTTAATAAAACATACATCATGTGCTATTACTGATGGAGCTCTGATTTAGGTACAAGTTTGGTTATACCAGACTGCTCATGGCATGTGGGAATCTCCTGGCAACAGAAATTGTTCTAGGTTTGACAAAAAATGTGGTATTCCACCTAGTTTCATTTAATACCACAGAACACTGGGACTGAGGAAGTCAAAAAAGACCCTGGTCCAAGCTCCACAGGCTGCAACTGTCTCCTTCTGAGGCATCACAAGATACATCTAAACAAATTAAAACAAGGCACAAGGGCTGTTTTCTGGCATTGCATGCAGTAGCATAACACAGTTTGCATCCATATGGCTACAGTGTTTCTTCCCCCCTCAAAAAAAAAAAAAAAAAGAGAATAAGAGAGAGAGAGAAATTAATCCAAATTTCCTGTTACAAACAGTGCCTGACCTGTTCCTGAACCACACCAAGGTTCTGTCTGGGAGAATATTAGCTTGCATGGGCCAACACCATACCAACAAGCATGCCAACAAATACACAATATAGGCTATTGAAGGACAGTCCTCATCATATGGCCCAGCTTTGTTTAGTTTAGTTACTAGTATGGACACGGACAAAATAGCCAGAATATAAGGCAATGATTTTCCCTGAACTCAAAAGCTGAAAAATTCAACTCAGCCTTTGTTTGTAGACCACATTATTTACAGGATCTTTAACATCCCCTAGCAACAGACACTAGGAAGACTGGTTGAAACTTAGAAGTAAGAGGAGCAGCATGTCCTGGCAGGGAGGAAGCAGGCAAGGGTGGAGCATCTCTCCGTCCTGGTCCCACCTGTCAAGAGCTGCCCAGCCCTGAAGTCAATGCCCTCCATATCAGGAGCTCTAGGCAGGCTTGTCAGCCTCTGAAGAGCACCCCTGGGGCTCCTCAGGGCCCACACAAAAGTGTGATTTTTCTTTTTTTTTTCACTCTGTCCTTGTCAAGCAAACATGTCCCCACATATGCAACAAGAGTGTGTGCAGGGCTCTGCACAGCTGCTCTGACATGCCAAACACTGAATGGTGTTACTGGGACACTGAAAACCCAAAAGTACCACTGGGACAGCACCACTGACAGCAGAAAGCTCCTCTGTTGGGCAGAAAAGATATGGTGAGCCCTGATATTTGGCAGAAGTCAAGACTAGAAAACATTATGACAGTACAGGCAATGATAATGTAAAGGACCTGCAAGTCCTTCCTTTGTTTCCACGCTTTAGGAAGAAGGGTGGGTTGATAATGTCTAATATAGGTTTAATTGTTCCTATGCCTTTTAGGAATACCTGTTATTACATTATTTATTTTGGTATAAAAATTAACTCCTCCAGCCCCACTAGACCAAGGAAGAAGACTGTGGCAGGAACTGGGACCCTGAAGGCTGTATCTTCATTTGGCAAAGGAAAACAGCAATATTCATTTTGGATTTGAAGAATGACCTCTAATGAATGTTATGTTTGCTAATGATAGACACTTTGGAGGCCTTCAAGAGTCAGGGATTACTCTGCTATCCAAAACAAATAATCATAAACCAGATTTTTTAAAAATAATGCTAATAATAAACAGAAGGCGGTAATTTATCAAGTGCTGCATACGTGTATGGTTTCTCCCCCCAGTTCAGAGGAAAGCTAAAGTTCAGAACTTGAAGTTTACTTTCTTGTTGCAAATCTCTCTGTCTACATTTGTGTCATAGTTCTCATTGGAAATCCAACCTTCACAAATTGGCTATCAATGCATTGCAATATTGGTCACTGTATTTCATCTAATTTAGGCAATGGTTATTTTAGACTGATTTATACTATGATATTATCATCTGTTTTCCTTCATAACTTATGATTCTAAAAGCCAAATTGCACAAAAGGACTGAAATCTCAAAAGTGTTCCATTCCTACAATATTTGTGTGACTAGACAGGCATGCCCCCACACTGGTGTCACTTGACCCACTGGCACCAGATAACCACAGGGAGCAGCCTGGGCTTAATGTCACCTGTGTCAGGTGACATTAATAGATGTTTGGCTATGGGATTTACAGCAGAGGATGAGAGTTATCTTTTTTTACAGTCTGTTTTATAGCTGGCCATGTCCCCATCCTGTGAATTCCCTTTGACCACCTGCCATCACCTTTAAAATTCCCATTGGTCTTTATTAGACCTCAGCCTTCTTCACAAAGTAGGAGAGCAACTCTGTGAAAACACAAGAAGAGTTGAATGAGATCTGCTTGGTTCCCTGGCAGTCCAGAGCTCAGGTGAGATGCTTGCATGATACTTTCACAGCTGGATTTGATTTCTTACAAATCTGTAAGGACACAGCTGGTCTTCACTGCTTATCTCCTTCATTTTGAAAAATAGCTTGGTCAGGTTTTGTCTCCTTATAAAATACAAAATACAGTAAAAAAAAAAAGCCCAGTCATATTCTAGCTTTTCATGTTTCAAATGGCATTTCTGTATTTAGGGACCTTTGGAAGAAGATTCACCTCCATTAAACAAGAACAGGCTGCCTGGGACACTGAGGTGCTACTGCTACATCCTATAATCACTGGAGCTTTTTCAGATTGTGGCTATTAGTTGCTTGAGACAGAATAAATTGCCAAACACAGTAGTGAGAATAATTATATTTCCTATTGATCTTGATGCATATTCACTGTTCATCATGAACCTAAAATAATTTTGTATTTCTTGACCAATATGTCACTCACATCCCTACCAGTAGGGCTCAGTAGGAAAGCAGCATTACTAAAGTCAGGAGCACAGGCCTTGTTTCAGGCTATGTAACACCACTGCCTCCAGCAAAAAACATTTCATGACTGGGATGCAGAAGTCAAAGGCATAAATGCATTTCAAGCTTTATTCCTGTAGTTCCTACTTACAGAACCAGACCTGTCTGGACCAATAATATACCAAATGTCTTTGGCAGACTTTGTCTTTATGCTTCATTAGGAAACTTAGAATAGCTGAAGAGAGACTAGAAATTCACAGAGGATTCAGTTGATGAAGAATCTAACTATATATAATATGCTAAAAGCCCTTCCTATACACAGGGAAAGCTGAATCCACCCCCAAACTACTTTTGTTTAAAATACAGTGCAACTTATATCCTAATAAACAATTTACAGTGCAGTTACCATGATTTGAGTTTTGGATATCTGAAACACCATTTTTTCAGATGGAACTGGATCATGTTCTCCATTGCCTGTTAATTACTTTAAAGTATCTCAGCCTTTTTTAAATACCAAATTGTCTGAATTCATATCAGCTTCTCTTAGAGATTTGGTTAATATGATTTGCACCACATACTAGTTATTATCAGTGTGTATACTGAAAATGCAGAGCAAGATAATGATGCTAATGAATCTCAGGCAAGTTTTGTGTTTGCTGTTTCTTCTCCCCAGCTGGCTCACCCAGCTCAAAACCTTACAAATACATAAAACCATTCCTTAGAGTAAACATACTGTAACTCGATTTTCTTTCCCCAAGCAAGCAACCAGATGAATGGCCTTGGTGGATTATTCTGTAACAGAAACACTCATAAGGGGTCTGTGATAAGCAAGTGAATGGAAATGGAGAAGTGCCCTGTTTAAAATCATCTAAACATTTTCTCTTAACATGAAACATTTGAAAATGTGTAGCTCAGTGTTTGATGAAACACAGGACCCTGTTGTCTGTAGCTCAGTTCTAGTCCCTTCTTTAAATGTAATCTTTTATGCAAGTCACATGTGTTTTCAATAACTTCACATGTGGATGCAGTTACACCAGAAAACTGATTCACAAGTACTTTAGAGGCTCCTCTATCTTTCAGACCCACCTAAAGTTTCTTTCCATTTTTTTAAATATTTTTTTAGAAAGCATATGAAGGGAAATAATCAGTTTTGCTTGCTTACAACAAAACTGCCCTGGTCTGAATCATAAGTACAGCATTGTTCAAAGGAACAGCTGGTACCAACTCCAGAAGTTTAAGCACTCCCCTCCAAACAAAAAACTCTGTTGGGTCTGTTAGTCATCATCTCCCATAGGTATTGATTCAAGGCTACAGTTCTGCCTATTCCTGCCATGGCTAAAAAGATTTGTTACAAGGTTTTTGGAAAGGAGCATTTTCATGCACAAGCAAACACAACTATTTCTTTCTTGTCTGCTAATCTCCATGATTATTGTACCTTCTTGAAACATTTTTAACCACATAAAGGGCAATCACACTTTAATGACAACAATAGAGCACTAAAAAGTTGTTTCTGCAGAAAAGCACATACAAAGATAGTTTTGCCCTCAGGCACTGCAACTATATCAGCAGACAACTTCACTATAAATCTGAATCAATTCTGCCAGCTTTTTCTATCAGGAAACACAATTTTAGGGATAGGATCTGTTTGAAATATATTCTCAGGAACTGAACTCCTATTGCACCTTATTTTCAAAGCAAGCTTAACACAGGTCACCTCCTCTTTTCCAGGAGTGTAGTTTTACTGCTCCTTCTAAGCTATGCCAGAGGTGGGAGCTCTAAAAAGCAGTTTAACTACTTTGGAAACTGTACTTACATTGTGCTTTCAAGAGACTTCTATTAACAAACAAATGGCAAACTTTGAACTTCCTTGACAGTTTTCTAGGACATCTCCTTGACAGTCAGATTTCAAAGGGTTTGTATTCAGTTATGGTACTTGTTTCCTTCATTCATATCAGGGCCCATTTCGTCCTGGAATATGCAGGTATTCAAAAACAGAAGTTTGCATGTAAATCCCTTCATAGCCTGTGGACTGGTGGTTTGAGCCCAGATATCAAATAATGTAACTCCTTCAGTTTAGCACAGGAACCTCAATGCCTTTAACACCATAGAGAAATCAAGCAGGACATGAGGATTTAAACATCATGCTTACATGGCCTGGGTTTGGTGTGACCAGAATATTTCATCTGTAACTGAGAATCAGAAGCTGTAAGGTATAGGAAGCTTTAGGAAGAGATTTTGAGTTCCAGCCGCCTTACTACAATCAGGGATATTTCCTAGAGCAAATGGAAGGAGTTATTGTTGGTAGGTACAGGAAAGTTGAGGTTGCTCAAATCTTTTAAGTTGGACAGTTGTATTTGCTGATTATGTCTGGACTTGAAAAAAAGGTATTCTTAGACTGGCATTTCTACCATAAAATAACAGGCAAGTAAATACCAAGATGCTTCAAATATGCATTTATCTCATGTCAGTCTCAGGATCATCCAGAACTTTTTGCCTCAGTAAGAACACTCCTTCATTCCCACAAGATCCAATACCAAGTGAAGGGCTGTCTCTCACACTTTGGGTTGAGATTTCCTGCCTGTACTCTGGGCAGCTCTGGGAATGGCAGCAGGACACCACATCATTCAACACAACATCAGGGCACGGATGGGTGAATTTCAGCCCTGATTGTTGTGGAAGCCGGTCGGGATCTGATGGCTCAACCTGGACGCCCCAACCTTCCCAGAGAGAGGTCCTGCAGGAGACAACTTTCTAGGGGTCTCAGACACTCCTTCAGCCACGGGGTATCCTCAGCAAGGGGCAGGCAGCCCATGGCTGTGAGCAGTCAGCTCTCAGCAGTGATTTCAGCTCTTTGCAGTGATTTCAGCTCTGCCTTGCGAGATGTCCCCAGGCTGACATAGGGACAAAGAGACAGGAGCACCATGTAGCAGCTCCACAGAGGCAGCCTTTATTCCAGCACCCTGTGAAGGAGGCCAGGGACAACAGGTCCCTCCTGAGCAGGGCAGAAACTGGGGTTTTTATGGGGAAAAGCGGGGGTGGTACAAAGGGAGAAAAATCAATCGGTTACAAAGAATCTACATGGAACTCCAAAGTATGCTGGAAACTCATCATGACCACGGAGGATTTCTCAATCCAGGAAAGTTGAGAAGATCTTATCATAGCCCATTCAAGGGATACCTCTCCAAGGGAGAGGCTTGGCATGCCTATCTGTCTCTGCATCTGACCACTGCATTTTTCTGACTCTTTTGCAGCCTGTGTAAAACCCATGTGTGATCTCAAAAATGACCAGTGTGGTAGAGGCCAGGGGTGAAGTGTGTCTGTCCTTTCAGGGGACTAAGCTTCCAAAGTCCACGTCACCCTCTCTGTCCTCTCCTGAGTGACTCATGCCAGAAGCTGAGGTTCATCACAGCTAAAGTTGTATCAACAATATGCATGGTGATTCATTAATGATGCAATATGGGTTCAGACTTTCAAAGTCTGAGCATTGTGGGCAGGATCCAGGAGAATGGTTAAATGCATTTATACATTTTATTCATGTAGAATCTATGGGACAAAAAATGTTGTGCAAGTTAAATGTTGTGCATGTACCTCATCAAGGGCAGGGTGTTTGTGCTTTGGAGGATCAGGCTTTACATAGCACAGCCTTGTTCCCAAAGCTACAGACATACCTTACAGTAGAAAACAGAAAGCACAGCATGATGGCAGGGTCAAGGTCAAAACCTGGTGACAAAGTCTCCAGAATAAGACCAAGGGACACAGAAACCATGCTCCTCACAGAGGGCTGGCATCAAAGAGAGCTGTCAGCCCATCATCTTTACCAGAAATCATTTGTGGTGTCTTAGACTGTTAATTAGACTTAGAGTGTTTATTATGTTGTCCAAGGCTTTTTTTCACATTGTTAAGAAAATTATAAACTTTTAAAATATAGGTGTTACCTTAAAATATGCCTTCCTGAATTAGTCTAACTTAGCCTTTTGCTAAGTGCATTTATGTGAAGAATTAATAGGGGAAAATTTTATAAAATTACAAAGTTAATCAGAAGTCAAGTGCAGTTTTCTCCCAAACAGTTTTGTTGGACATTTCAGGCAGGTTTAAATATTTGATCAGATAATTTTATCTTTTGAGGAATGACAGTGGTAGAAACTATCTGAATGCCCTTGTCTTTCACTGCATGTAACCTAAGCTTCCTCTTAGTCAAAGGTCCCACTCTGTTCAAATGTAAAGTTTCTATACAGTTGCATTTATGACATAAAATTCAGAAGGCACAAATTAAGTCTGCCTTTTACAGTCAAGGAAAAATGAGCAAAATCTACATAATAGTAACCCTGAGGTCTATTAGAAAACAGCTTCCAGAACTTGTGCCTTAAAATATCAGCATCAGACTATAAATTCATTTAACCTGAGTTTTGAAAGATTTATACTATTGTGGTTATTTGGTGGAGTAAATCTACACAATAAATTTCTTTATAGTCATATTCAACTTATCCAGTGCAAATCCAAAATACTTCAAGTCACAAATTTCATGGATGTGGATGGAGATATAAAATGTTAAGGTTTCAGTGCAAGTGGTTTTAAACTGAAATAACAAAACAGGATCTGGTCTGGAGAACACAAGTCCCATAGAAGGAGTATAGGTTACATGTCAAGTATAGGTTGATCAGAAGTTGTATAAATGCTGAAGCAGTAGTAGTAAGCAGGATCTTGAGCTAATTTATCCCCCAGTGACTGCAAAAAAGCAGGTACTGTACATGTTGAGGAACACAAAGTAGAAACTAAAATGAGAAATTAAGATAAAGTAACCCAATCTGCTCTGTTGGTTGAAATTCCTCTTATTCTTCAGAGATGAGGAGATATTGACTTCATTACAGAGCCTGAGCCTTTTCTCATTCCATGCTGTTCAGCTGCCTTGGTGGTATGAAAAGGGAAACTGCTGCTTTACACAGTAAAAACAGCTTCACTGTCTCAGGGTCCTATTACTGGTCACACATGAGAAGCAATCAGACAGTAGAACTTTCTGGCAAGGGACTTCAGCTGCAAGAACAACTCATCCTCTGGGGAGAAAAATAAAAGAATCTTATGTAAACCATTATCAAGGGAAATAATTCCAAAAACGGGAGAGACTGTCAAAATGTGAGCATGTCTATTTGCAAAGGAGGTCAGAAGTACAGAAAACTAGAAAAATATCATATGGTCTCACCAGTAATGTAGTTCTTATGGGGAAAGTTAGCTGAACTCTTCCTCTTCCCTTCTCAGCCTCAACCATGTCTGGTTCTCTGGTTTAAAATTCAGTTCACCTCCCAGACAGGGAATATGATTTCCTCCCTTCTTTATAGATTTCTCTGGTTTACATTACCTTTCAATAAATGTATTACAAAATGGTTTTTGCCTCTGTCCACAGCTTTTGAGTAGTTGCAGTGATCTAAAAGATATCACAGATTAAATTACTGGATCCCACTCCAAACTCATCAGGGCATATTGGGGAAGAGAAAAACCAAGCAACCTCATTGCATCTGGAGCTCAGTGTTTGTGCATTTCAGCAGCACACATGCCATTGTGCCAATACCCTTCTTGAAAAGAAACTGTCCAGTGAACTGCATGGACCAGTGCTGCTCCCCCAGCCAGCCTGGCAGTCACACTGTGCTTAAGGGATTTTAGTGTACACAGACGTGGTTTTGATTTGGTGACCTTCATTTTAGCAGGAACTTCTTCTGAAGTTGGTCCATGTAAATGACCAGAATCTGGAATGAAATCTAAGAACCGTATGCATTACTTGTGTCCAAGATTAGTAGTGAATTCAAACAAGGGTAGCTGGAGAAAAGGGATGGTCTCATACAGGAATGTATTTTTAAGGTTAAACATACTCTGCAGAAGCAAATAAAGAAAATGAATTCAGTATTGTCAGCAGGTACTTAAGAGCAGCATTAACTGCACAAAGACTGTGCAACTGCTGAGCCAGTTCTACTGAGACATTTTGGGCATAAAATCATCCCCTAAATTATACCCTCACCAAAAAAAAAAAAAAATTCCACTGTAGAAACATTCCCTTACTGTGTTTGTGTTTGTATCACAGGACCATGTGAGCCATTCCTGGAATGTTCCTGACTGGGATGATGGTGGGTCTGAAAGCAGCCTAAGCACTTCAGAGGGGAAACTTCCCAAGCAAGTGTTCAAAACTGCTAAAAATACATGGATATTAAAGTAGGGTCAGGTTCAAATCCACTGTTACAACCATCTGGGTCTCTCCAGGGGAGCTTAGGCATCCAGTCAGCCTCAATCATTTCACCCAGCTTTCCCATGATCCATCCCAAAGCTGCAAAGGGAACATGAAATATGAAAATTGTTATTAGAGAGTCATCTGAAATATTTCAAAACTAAGATTTTTTTTTTTTTTTTTGAATGGGATTTCTTGTGAGATCAGTGCTGGTACACTCACTGACTTTGCCAAAGAGTCGCCCAGGATTACCAGTAAAAATACAAGGTGCATAAGTTAAAAGGAGGCCAGTAGCATTCTGTTACACTTGTTTATTTCTGAGTCCATTTGAAACAATAGATGTTTCTCTTGTTCTTCCTATTGTTCTAGTACAAATCTCCATCTGTATTCCTTGTTCCCTCATCAAGCACAAGCTTTGTCTCCTTGCTCTGAAAGTCCTCCAAAGCACTGTCCTGTCCCATGAGCCAAGTCCTTTACCACAAGATCAACTAAAATCCAGGCTTTGCCAATTGCAACAGCCCCAGCCCATTTTCTCCAGGGAGCCCTTTAGTGCACCAGTACATTGAGATGTTCAGAACAACTACCCCTAATGGTGCTATTTCTGTGCAGGGCAGGCATTAAAATAACTCTGTGGCCACTTGGGCCATAAACTCAATATCCTGTGTACTCTCCCACCTTGCCATTAACAAGCAGGGAAAGTTTGCAATAAAAACATGCAATGTAACCCCCAACCATCCATCCAACATGCACCCAGCAGCCTTTAACCAGGTAAGTAGGTGAGCAGAGCTGTGGAACAGAACTGCTATTAAAGCAGTGAGATTTCTGTGCATCCTCTCACACTTACCTAATGATTTGTGTCCCAAAGCCCAGGCCAGATAATCTGCTTGATCCAGCTATTGCAAGTAATCTTTTATCTGGGAAAACCTCTGTGGAGGGCACTTGACAACACCAGCACAAAT
The DNA here is from genome assembly GCA_013400575.1 of Peucedramus taeniatus. Taxonomy (NCBI): domain Eukaryota; kingdom Metazoa; phylum Chordata; class Aves; order Passeriformes; family Fringillidae; genus Peucedramus; species Peucedramus taeniatus. The sequence goes on from WBNO01015737.1 coordinate 182,449, forward strand.
AAACTTGCCTAACTGAAACTTTAATACCATCAAAGTATATAGAACCTTAGACTTCTAGGAGAATTCATGTTGGAAGGCACTTTAGCAGGTTTCTAGCCCAAATTCCTGCTCAAAGCAGGGGCACTCACGAGACCAGACCAGGTTGCTCAGTGTTTTATCCAGTTTGGAGATGGCACAACCTCTCTGGGAAACCTGCTCCCATGTTTGAACTTCAGAGTTCACTTAATCAAAATATATATAATTGCTATTTTTAAGTATTGATATTACATAATGATGCAGGGCTTTTCACTCAGCTTTGCCCTCAAAACTTAAGGGGTAAATAAATCTGTTAGCTCATCTTGAATGTACACCAGCTGTTGCTTGTTTAATGTCTTGGGGAACAACTAATATACATTCAGAGCTATTCTATAACCAGATATGATATCTTGCATTTAAATGTTCCTTCCAGCAGAATAGATCCCACACACATTTAAAGATATATCAAATAACCCTGCACTAACCAGTGGTTCTTTCTTTGGTGAAGCCTGGCAGCTGTTTAAGCACAAGCAGAAAATAAGGAAAAAGTAGTTCAGGATAAGACATGGGAAGTACTGCAGGAATGTGGCTTGTCCTTTTGGGTTGATATTTCATTAGGAAGAGTCATTGTCAGCATTTCTGTCAGAAAAGGTTGCCTGGAAAGAAACTCCTAATTCATTCCAGTACACCTAAATAGCAGAGCTCAGCAACTTCAAGTGATGCTACTAGAAACTCTTGGTTTCTCAATGTGATTGGGAAGCAGAAAAATTGCTTTTAGTTAATGAAAGATATTTAGAGACCTCATAGAAAGTTCCTGTAATTAAAAAATTTCCTTATTCCATTAAAAGTTCTGACCTATGACACATCACTAACCTAAACAGGGGCTACATGACAAATCAAACTGCAGTGAAGCACAGCCTCCTTCTTGAATTGAGTCTAACATGCTGTCCCTTGCAATATGCCTCAGGATATCTCCATTGGCCAGGAGTGATGAAGAACACAGCCCTGCACCACTTCAAAAGCAGTCACACTCCCTGGACATGGTCAGAGCTGAAATGTTTTAACCTGCTAATGACCCATCAGCAGCGAGTGCTGTTCTTTGCTCCAGAGGGTGTTCAAATTCTTGTCTTGCAAACATGACTCCCCAGTGCTTGCTAAGTTATCTCAGCCTCTGCTAAAGGAAAGGAATAGATTCAGCAAATGGTAAACAAACCTCAAGTTCTGTTTCACGTTCACATTATCCGGATGAGTTACAACAACAAAGAAATATTTTTCCCCCCAGGATTGTTTAATTCCACAGATTATAGCTCATATTTTCTGGCAAGGTATTCAGCTGCTATTAAGCACTTTGACAAGAAACAATGTTCTACAACTCATCAGTACCTTTCTCTACCATCCCCAGTGTGCTGGAAGAGGAAATCAGTGTAACAGATTTGGATGAGGTTTTTTGCTTTAATGGACAATTTATCACAATGAGGTAGAGTGAGAAATAGAAACAATGAGCATCAACTTACATAAATAGCACAGAGAATCAGCCTGGTGACAGGAGAAGCAGAGAGGCTTCAATGATTGTGCTTTGACATTTCAGGTTAATTTCTCTCCAGGGGTGGAAGAGACAATTTTGTCTTCGGGGCAATTTGCAGCACTCACTAAATAATACAATAATGTCAGCACATTGCCAATATCTTTCAGGAGTGAGCCCATTCTCCCCACCAAACTCACACCACATTGACTGTGAGAGAGAATCTCCATAGTTCATGACCAGAGGAATGCTCTGGCCAACCTTCAGAAGGCTGGGCCTTGATCGATTAAAGCAATAGAGTGATGCAAAAGTCAGGCCTCCCCAAAACTCTTGTGCCTGGGAGATGAGACCTACCCACACTTATTCAAGATTTTTTGATCCTCCTGCCATGACTGAAGTGGTGTGAAATGTTCGCAAAAATCTTTGCCAAAATTATCCAGATTCCTAAAGAACAAAGGTCCGTGTGGTATCTGCCAGAAACTCCACCTTACTCTCATAAATAGCAGCCATTTGGCTTTTTCCCCCTCCTTGAACAAAGCAAAACTGCAAACATAGACTTTTGTGCCCAGATGAAAACAGTAATAATAATAAAAATAATAATAATAATAATGATAGTAAATTGATACACTATACTGAGCACAGAAGGAAAAGGGTTTCTTGCTGATAAGACTAATGCACCAATCCAGCAGTGAGCTCCAGACAATGATTCCAGGGAAGTTCCTTGCTGCACAGCATCCTAGACTTGTGATCCTGAAAACAACCTGCAAAGAGCTGAACCCAGTGGCAAGGAGACCATAAAATGACAGTAGCTTTTATAAGGACATTTAGGGGTGATTCCAAATATTCATTGCAGTGCATTTAAATAGCAGATTTGCATCTTCAGTTTAAATTTTGGAATTCTTCCCTGTCTCCTATAAGTGATTTTTTTTTCTTCTCTGCTTGATACAGATTAGTGTTTCCCAGATAAAAGAGTTCCTTATTACCTAAGTTAAGTCATATAAAATAAGGAACACAGAAGAGATTTTGGTAGGCAAAAAGCTAATTCTGCTAATTCCCCATGAATGAAATGTTATCTGTCAATTAAAGAAGAAATACTTCCTCTTCTTTTTAATGCCAGAGAACAGAATTAATGCCACAGCTCAATTTCTATCATGCAATGCAATAACACAATTATGAAGCTGAGAAAATCCAAAAACTCATTTTGCTTGGCTTCCAGCCTGACAATTTTCAGAACTGTATGCAATGCATGGATTTGTTTCCCATTAAAAAATTATTTGTTAAGCTCCATTCATTCAAGATGCAGGAAGAGACAACTCAATGGTTTATCAATTTAATCTGAACATCACTTGCCTTTTCTGCTTGCCCTGCACTCACATTACATTTTCCCTAAGTAGTTTCAACAGCCCATATTGAAATAGAGTTTTGTACCAGATGACAATAAATTACAGGTCTGCCAAGTCTTTCGTGCCAAGCATGGTACTCTCACATCCTCCCCTCCACAGCTGGGCTGTTCCCTTGGACATTTTCTGTGCAGCATCACACCAAGGTGATCCAGTCTGCCCTGTGAATCCACTTCATCTAGCACAAAGGAGGAGATTCAGCTCCAAACTGGAACACCTAGAGACAAATGTCCCCATGTGGCCACATGTACACTAGGCATCTTCAGTCAGGAATGATCTAGGGCTGACTTTGTTGCCATCAGAAATATCCAAGGAGATCCCATGTGACCTTCAGGCACCACTGCAGCACAACCTGGGTCTCTCCTAGGACTGTATTTTGCAGATCCATCCAAACACCTTGAGTATTTGAGAGTATCTCAGGTGTTATGCTTGCCCTTCACCTTGACATAATCCCATGCAGAAGCCAGGGATTAACCATGGCCAACAGAGGATCAGAACTTTTCAGCTAGAAAATTAATCCAAACTGCACCTGGCAATGCCCATTTTCCTTGCAGCAAAGTGTCAGATTCATTAAACCTCATAGGACTGTGCTCATATAGATACACACACGAGAGAGAGAGAGAGAGAGAGAGAGAGAGAGAGAGAGGGAAAGAGAGAAAAGGAAGGGTTTATGTTGTAAGCTAGTCACATTCAGAGCTGGCTCAACATTTGGAACTCTTCAAGACTGAAGTCTGTATGGCTCTGGAATTCTGCCTCACTCCCATTGAAAGATGGGGTCTTTTGGAAAACCAGAAATTAGACGTAGATTCATAATATGGCTAAAATTGTGGGATTGTTGGAATACAAGGATTGGGCCTGGCCTGTTTCGCAGTATTATAAAAATATTAAAGACAGAATTCATAAACAGAAAAATCTGTTCAATGAAGTGCTTAAAAATTAGTAATAATAAATCAGCTGCTCTATCTGCTCAAATGTTTTTCCAAAGTTGCTCAGTTTATCTCCATTTTGGCTGCTGTGCTGCTCCATTGAGTGTGATTTGTGATTAAAGCTGCTTGTGGTACTTGTCCTCAGGCCAACACTTCTGGTGTGGCCATTGACAGTACAGCCTATTTTCACTGACACATGGACAAAAACACTGGCTTAAACCAAACAGCAAAGACTTTGTCTGGGGAGCAGGGTGGGTCCAGGCCACGCTGGGATTTCCAGGCACAGTCTGGGATGAGGACAGAAGCAGGACCAGTGAGGCAAACCAGGGTTGGCACAGATCTGGAATGGCTGGACAGGGCCAAGGGTATGGGAATGGGGTCCATGGCTGGGCAGGGAGGGGTGGGGCTGTTGCAGAGGTGGAGACCAGCATCCTCCAGCATTGATGCAGGATCAGTCCCTATCTGGACCTCAGTTCAGCTGCCTACACACAGGGATCTTGGATAAGGGAGTTGCCAGGGAGCAGATGAGATATCTGCAAACTGCTAGCAGGTGTGATAGAGGACCAACAGTGAAAAGGCAGATGAAGACCAAGAGCAATTCCCTGAAGTATCAGGTGCCTCTCTGGAGCTGTGTATGGGCTCCTGAAGGGAGATCCTGACAACATACTCAGTTGAGTGACTCAGTTCAACAGAGTGCCCAATTTAAAGTATACAGAATCATTGGTTCTTGGAGAAGGAATGACCCCTGGGAGCCAGAATGCAGTGACACCTGAGCACAGCTGAACAAGCAGGGTCAGAGGAAAAGGTGTTTAGCAGAAGAAAATGCAAAGTCATTCTGTTTAAGGAGGCCTGATGCATAACAGACATGGGTGGAGGTCAGAAGAGAGGCAGCATGAAGGCAGAAGTAGGACATGGTAAAACCAGTAGGTGCAACACCCATGATGCTGAGATGAGGGGGAAGAAACATCAAGAGATAGCCAAAGAATTTTACTGGTAGCATCCAAAAAACTCCTGGAGCTGGTATAAAGGCATAAAAGCTCTGGCAGCAGAAGTTTAAGTTGTTCTTTCTTTTTCTTTTTCTCCAAGACTCACACGGATTTTCTTCAGTAAATCAGAGTGAGGGCTTGCTGACTGCTCAGTACACATCCACAGTCATGAATGGTGTCTTGGTGTCTTTCATTAACTCTTTTGAGACAGAAATGCTCTCCAAATGTAGTATCCAACCACTGCCTGGTGGATGATCCTTACTAGCAGTTCTTTTTTGTTTCCTTTCTGGTTTGCATTTATTTGGCCTAATTAATATTCTTCAAATCTTCAAGTGTGCAAGTCCTGCTATCTCAGATGAGAGATGGCTCATCAATCAGTAGTTAATAGAGGGGATAATGTACCAGCACTTCTGGGTCCATTGCAAGGTTCTTGGACACAGACCACAAACCAATTTTTTTTTAATTAAGGATTCACTGTGGAAGCACAGGCACAGGAGAATCTGGGAATCTGGCTTCTGTTCCCAGCTCTGGTGCACCATGGAGAGACTGAGCTGCTGTTAGTAAAATTTCCAGCAAATCCACTCACCTCATCTTCATCTGCACATGTTCATAGGCTAAAGTGCCTCGCAAAAATTTGAGCAGATTTGGGCATCAGGTAACATTAGTCCTCTCTAAACACAGCTCTGGATGTTTTAGTCCTTGCCTGGTGCAGGGCCAGCAGCATGGATGCTCTCTGGACCCATGGCATGGACCCAAGCAGGCTCGCTGCCCTGGCACTTTGGATAACACCAGAAAGTGGCCCCAGTGCTCCCCTCTTCCCTCCTGCATCCCAATCCCAGATCAGGGAAGCAGAGTTTTCAGTTTTCTCAGGTAGCAGGAAGACCTGATCCCCAGGATCCCAGCCCCTGGCAAACAATCAGCCAACTCTGGCTCCAGCAGCAGGGCCATCCCTCCCCTGCAGAAACTCAGCTCGGTGCTACATGGGCCTGGCTGCTGGGCAAGGGCCCAAATCTTCAGGGTGGTATTTGAGTGCATTGAACACTTTCTGCCTCTGAAATCCCTTTATTTTCTTCCTCCACACCTTCCAAATTTTGCAGCTAATGAGGCTGGGACCCTACACACAATAGTCTTAGTCCCACACTACCTCAATTAATATTTTTCAACTTACCCACTGCATAGACCAAGGATTCTGTGAAAGAAAGAATATACAACATGGTATAATCTTTTTCTGCTAACTATCCCTATCCCAAGATGGATTAGTCCTCCTTTGTTATTGGTCCTTTGTCAGCCAGCCCAGCAAACAATAGCTGTATTACTGTAAGTTTAAATAAGTATGTATGTCTATCCTAAAAAGAGAAAACATTATTTGTATTTTGTAACAGATGATCCTGTGGACTTCAAGACTGCTATGTCTCTGCAGTTGGCCATAATTCTCAAACTGACTAGTTTTATTATAAATCTAAAATACTGAAATCTCATTAAGTTCTAAGCTTTCACTGTGCCACATGCATTTTATTGATCTTATTTACTTGTTAGTACATTTCTATGGGCTAATCATGAGAATATCCTCCTGATCAAAGTACATGCTGTTATTCCAGGTAACAAAGCATTGAATGCCAAACAAAACTCTGTCACTCCAAACATACTTCCTAGGAGAATGCCTCCTGCATCATCCAAAGGCTGGCAATATTAGCACTGAGCTGGTACTTCCTACACATTTTAGAGGTTGGCTCTCTCAAAGAGGAGATTAGTGTTCTTACTCTACTAAAATATGGAAAATGCCTCTGGCAATGTCTGAGTTGGAAGATTAGTACTTTTAAAATTATTTAATGACTATGTTTTAATCTGTGGAAATTTCTGGACAAACAAGCAGTGCATGTATAATGCTTAATAGATCTAAGCACACAGACTCAGACATTTGGGTTGAGCCAACTGCTTTAGCCTCACCATTTTCAGGGGAAAAGTGTGGATATGTATAGATATGAAAACTGGGATACTTTCAGAACCTTGGAGGTACTTATGAGCTGAGTAAACTCCTGAACTATTGTTGTTGAATCTCATTTCTCTTTGGTACCTTGTAATTGAGTGATTGCAAAGGTTTACAGTAACCAGCATATTCTAGCACAATACAAGACTATAAAACTGCTTTATTTTCCTGCCAATTATGTGGTGAGAAATATATGGCTGACATGTCTTGCCACATAGGGGGAAAAAATCATTTCCCAATTATCTTTGTATATTTTTGGCTAAGAAGTTTTCTCATGAGTCACAAATCATTTTCTCATGGCACCAGTAGCCTTATTACATATGCAACTAATTTCATTCTGTAATCTAAAGCAGCAACAAATGAAAATTTTTGATATCTCTCCTGGCATTCAGTTATGAGAAACTGCAATTATTTTTCTTTGTCTATGAATAGCAGTAGGTAAAAAGGATCTCAAGACCAGGAATACTATTGTGCTTTCAGTTGGCAATAAGGAATATAATGGACAGCACATACAATGGTTCTGGCCTCAGCACATCAGTCACCATTGACTATTTTCTGTCAGAGCTTCAAAACAATGCCAGCTCAAAAACCATTTTCAAAGAACTCTTCTTTTACTTATTACTTATTTATCACATGGAATTAATATTGGCCTCACCCTATTCTCAGTAAGATCAAGAGAAAGTTCTAAATTGATTACAGCAAAGGAGAAATTAAAGATTCCTTTTTCATTTGCTGACCCTTGAAAAAGAGACAATCCTAGTAACCACATTAAATGAAAGCCAACATAACTACTTGGCAATCAAGAACATGATAAATATGTTTCATTTTGATGAACATTAGAAAATCTAAACAGAATGATTCTTGCTTGCTTGCCTGCTTCCTGTGAGTTTGTCCATCTCCCCCCAAGAAGTTGTCTTGCTGTTTTCTGTGAGATACCATCCATTGTGAAAAGAGTGATGTTTATCATTGGATACACAGTTTTAGAAATAAAACCACTGGACAATGGAGCTTGTGCTACTAACTGGCTATTTTAATGTTGAAGTCTTTGTCATGAGAGTGTCTTGAGTTGCTGCTCTTTCCATGGTCTCATTGTTTTGAATCTTTCTTGCCATAAGGAGATGTCTGATGCAGGCTAAATTTAAAAAAAAAAAAAAAAAAAAAAGCCAAACCCATGGCCATGACAAAAGTACTTCATAGTGATAAACCAGTCACAGATATGTTGAAGTTACTGTACTAAACCTTCAAAGATCTAGAGTTTTGAGACAAAGGCAAATTACCCTAAAATCTTGGAAAACCTCTCACTGCAGCCTGCAAATGAAAAAGCAGCATGACTATTTCAGCATGCAAATTGTTCCAAAGATTTAACTCATGACATGAACCTAAGTAGGAATAACTATTCTCAGTGTATTCTCAATACAATTCTCAATACAATTCTCAACTCTTCTCTCAGCAGATACTTTTGAATGGATCAGTGATAAATATTTTCAGCTCCACTTCTGAGATGCTACAGAAGGCTGGAAATTTAGTGCTTCAGACAGAGGGTGGAGGGTAGGCCCCAGGAAAGTGAGAGAGAGCCCTGCCTTGTCAAACTACACTACATTGCACAGAAGGCCACAACCTCAGCTTTCACCCCATACATCCAGTGCCTCCAACTTGTACAGTTCCATGTACAAGAACTGACCCACAGGACACACCAAGTGAGTTCTTCATATTGTCTTTCTTGCATGTCTGTCAGCTGTTTTAGCAAGGATCTGTGATGGCTGATCTATTAATTAGGTGCATACTCTTTTCACAATCCCCCTTGAGTTTCTGCTGACCCAGCAAGGGCAGAGGTGCACATAGATGTCCATGAACACATGTTCATCTATCTGAAACCAAGGCTTCAGCTTGGCCATGGCTCTTGAGAGCCTGACTTTAACAATTTTTCTTCTTTTAAAATGGATATTTTTTAACCCTTCCATTTTGGAGACTGTAGGTCACAGCATCTAAAAAGACTCCCCAGACAGAGAGAGTCACCAGCACCAGCAGTTCTTTCACTCTCTCCTGCCCAGGTCAGCAAAGCCAGCAGGACCTACCAGTGAGGACAGAACTGAGACAGTCCAACTGCAAGGGAAGTGTTTTGCTGTAAAATCAGGCAAGACCAGTCCTAGCACATGAGCTAGGACTGTGCAGTACCAACCTGTACCAATGCCAAGAGGCTCTGCAGATCTGGGGGGTTGTTAGGATTATGAGCCCCATCCCAAAACCACTAATGACTTGCTTGTTTTTACTGGTGAAGAATAAGTCTGTCTGTACATCTGTGACTGCTAAGTCCAAATTCTTCTGCAAACCAGCAGACTTCCAGAAAAAAAAAGAAAGGAAAAAAAAAAAAGGCAGAACAAACAAACAAAAAAACTGAACAGAGACAGGAACTAATTTTAAGGCAAGCATGCCTCCAAAGGAGAGTTCATTCTTGTTGCTTGAAAGTATTTTAGCTCTGCCAGTTTTTAACAAAGTCCTGGCTGCTATAGTTTCTCCAAGCTCACCTGGCTTCCAGACACTGGTAAATTTCAAGCAAGAATATGCTGCAAATCAGGGGGTTTTCTTATTGAGCATCCACCCAAATCCACATCACAGCACTTACAGTCACTAATGGCTCAGTCCCAAGCAGTGACAGAGCTGAGGGCCTGTTTCATCTTAACCAGCTCACACTGACTAGCTTTAACTACCTCTTATGGATTGACCTCACAGCTCTCCAACTGCACTTCTTCTGCCAAGTTTGCTCGTTTCAGTGTTTTTCTTTCAAGTGTCTCAAGAGCACAGTTCATACAACTCCACATAAATCTCAAAATTTACAGCATGTCTAAGTTATACACAAGATGGTCAGGAAATTATGTCTAATAGAAAACTGTCAGCAGCAGATTATGAGAGAAGTGTGTGGGACAGGAAATGATAAGGCAGAAGAGAAATACAAAGACCTGAAGGAAAACAAAAGAAGCAGCAGTGAGTCTGGGTACTGAGGCCTGGCATTTTTGCCAGCTTAATCACATAACTGGATATCACACTTTTACAGCATTTTTCTTTTGGCAAAAGCAATCTTATTAGCATCAAAATATATATTTATTTGCTCCAGAAACTTAGGAAAACTGCACAAACCCTAAATGCCTGTTTTGTTGATTGAATCTGTCTCTAAATCCAGAGTGTACTAAATCAGCCACCCAACCAGCCCTTCCCAGATGCAGTGATGGGGTCTGAATGTCAGCAGGGAGAAGAGCAGGAACTGTGTGAAGGCACTGCCCAGCATCCTTCCCCCAGAATGCTCCAGCATTTTCAGTTTGGGTTTGTCTGTGGCTGAGGACATGGCAGGTGAGAATGGGTGTGGTGGAGCTGTGCCTGATCCAGGGTAGATGTGCTGGAGCCTCCCTCTCTCCCTCCCTTCACAGCCTCTGCGCCACTGCCCAGGGCACCCTCCCCTTCTTCAGTTGTAGTTCCCAGCTGAGATAACTTCTTTGACTTGCCAAGATGGACAGAAAGGAGGCTTGTTTTCAATAGCATGGCAGACAGGAAGGACATTGCCCAGAGGATGTATTTCTAGCAATCTTTGACACCTTCCCCTTTTAACCTGGATAAGAGGGAGAGCAAGAGGAGTAAGAGGCTGTGCAGAGAAGCCTTTGCTAGAGGGGTGCAGGAGGAAACTTGCCAGTGACAGAAGAGTGAGAAAGGGACAGATATGAGCCTGGCAATTCAGAAAAGCACATCAAGAGGGACACAACAAAACACCAGCACAAACAGCTGCTGCTTTAAAGTCCAGCTGCCTGCTCCCCTCCCATCCTGCTTGCTCAGATGGGTACTCATTAAACCTGCAGTGTTTTGTTCGTAGCCTCCTTCAGCAGAACTGATTCCAAACACGACCCTGTGCTAAGGGAAAACCCTGAGCAGTCCTGCAGGACCAGGACAAATGGTCACAGCTTTCTGCAGCCAAACTGGTTGTGCAGGCCAGGCAGTGATAAAACTTTGTTCCTCTACTAAGTACATGTGTAGTTAGAAGATGTTCAAGGCTGGGTTTTAGTAGAGCCAGTGGGTGCATAAAGTTAAACCACACTCGTGTGCTTAGCTTTTTTTTTTTCACCCCAAGTTAGGAAAAAAAGAAAAAAAAAAAAAAACTCAGCTTTTTAATATAGGTTTTGTCTCATCCTTCCTTAGTATGTAGTTCCCCAGGAAGAAAATTTTTTCAGTTGATTTGAAGCTAATCAGCAGTGTTTTGAAGTTAAAGCAGATTTTGTTAATCAATCTTGTTTTGGGGGGAGGAAGAATTAATCCTACGCTTTTTCCACTATGAGACAAAAAACATCAGATACTGTCTTTTTCCCTTCAGCTGTTTTTTTCCCTCTGCCTTTTTTTCCAAAGGTCTGGGATAGAATATCCACATCCCCATCCCTCTGAGCATTTTTCTAATAGGTTGCAAACACTCAGTGAAGAGCAGTGATTTTTCATTCCCATTCCCTCAGTCAGCTGAATCAGAACCATGTTCTGCTGTCATCTGGCAGAAAGGAGCAGTGTCAGGGAGCCACAGCAGAGAGGTCACTGATAAAATGGACCAGGAGAATGAAATATGCACTGCCCGGAAAAGGACACACTCTGAGTAATGGCCAAGGTTTTTCTTTAGCTTGCAGTTACTTTTGCTATTGTTTTTGAGATAGTAAAGCCTTAAAAAGCGGTTCTGGAATGGGATCCCAGGTGCTAGATGGAATTCTCTGAGCATTTCCAGCTCGAACACAATGAACGGTGATTTAAGTCCTTAATACTAGCAAGGAGAAAATACTGCTTTTCATTCAATGCTGATATATTTGACCCAAGACACTTTTCCCCAGCTGATAAATTAAAACTTTTATTTGCATTTGGGTCCCTCTAGTGGAAAAAAGAAGAAGCCCGAGGACGGCTGCAAAACTTGGACAGGATGTGCTGCATTACAGAACCTCAGGATCTGTGACCAGCAGCGTTTCTGCTCCTTTGCTTCACCACTGAACACCAGGTCACACTTCGTGCAGATTAAGCTGTTGTGGTGACAGAAGCCAAATATCAGCCCTCCATGCTCTGGGGGGGAGTTACTGCTCCCAGCCTCCAGGACACACCAGGATATTTATTCCACTTCTCTTACAGCATTCAGGCGTGCTGGGCTGGAGCAGCCCCACACAGCTCTACAGACTGGGGCACAGCTGGCTTGGGAGCAGCTCTGGAGAAAAGGACACAGGAGCCTGGTGAGCACCAAGGGACCCTGAGCCAGCAGTGCACCCTTCCCAACTTCATGCAGAGCTGCTGCAAGGCTGAAGCCTGCAGGGTGAGGGAGAGATCCTTCCCCTCTCTGCAGCACTGGGGTAGCCACAGCTAGAAAACAGTGGCCAGCTTCGGGCTCCCAGACTCAATGCAGATGTTGACAGACCTGATGAAGTCCCACAGTGGGTCACCAAGGTGGCTGGGGGCTGTGGGACACTGCCACTCTTCACAGGAGGAGAAATTGAGTGAGAAGCCTTGTTCAGGCAGAGCCAGCAGCTCAGGGAAGATGTTACTGCTGTCCACATCTAATGAACAGAAGGTGAAGTCCATGTCTCCACAGACGTGGACAGTGAAGAGACACAAGGCAGCAAGAGACACAAGACTCGAGCCAAACCAAGGGAAATTCCAAAGAGATACAAGGGAAAAATATTTCACTGTGAGCACAGTTCAGCAGTGGAGAAAGTACCCAGCAAGGGTGGGGAATCTCCAGCACTGGGGATATTCAAGACCTGGTTGGACAAGGCCCTGAGCAACATGCCCTGATTTCAAATTCAACTCTGCTTGGAAGAAGAGATTGGGCCAGGTGAAGCCTAGAGGTTTCTCCCAATCCAAATTATTCTGGTTTGTATTTCTCGCCCACTGAAGAACTCATCTGGACCCTGGCTTTGGTGAAGATGATTTTGAAAAGGATTGGTGACTATAAGGGAAAATAGCCAATAGAGTAACCCAACACATGAGATTGTGGAAAAGAATGGGTATCTGAAAGACAAGTGTCAGTCTGCATTTGTCCTACCTAGCTCCAGATTCCTGCATTGGGAATATGGTCACCCAGTCTCAACTCATTTTGAATCAACCTATCTCTCCATCACTGAAGAAAGAAGCTGAAGTACAGAAGAATTCAGTGACACATTTTCATCAGCAATTCAGCAGTTCTGGAGAATAATTCTTATGTGCTCCAAATCAAAGCATGCCACTCTTCAGATACATTGAATGGACTGGGTTGAAAGAAACCTTAAAGATCATATAATTTGTGGTTTAAGCTAATTCTGCTCACTGAAAATTTGTCATGTGGCTCTGATTCCTTCAGCTTCATGGTAAGGGGTGGAAGGCAGTATATGGACCTTGCTGGTAACCACACTTGTTATTGGCTTCAAACATTGTTGTGAGCCTCAGTTAGAGAGAAGCACAATTACATGATGATTGTAACATCCCTGATTTCTCAGCAGCTGTTTGCCCTTGTGACAGTTCCCCACAGCTGGGTCCCAGCACACCTCTTCCACAGGTGTCCTCTTGCTCACCTCCTGCCCACCACTGACACACATCAGGTTCACAGAGGTCGGGACAACTTTGCATTCTCATCCTGGGTATCTTCCTTGGCAGGACTTCCCCAGCCCAAGGTTTTGCTGTCTGGCAGAAACCAGTCCATCCCTCAACCTCTGCCACTGCCCATCTTTGTGGGATCTCCATGGTGGCACTGCTTTTTCCTGTGGTGGTGAGGGATCCAGAAAAGCTCAGCAGCCTCTCCTCCTTTGAGGGGATTACTTACCCACTCTTCCCTGTGTACAAGAGTCTGGCTGGGAGTGTCCCTGGCAGAAAACTCCTGGACAAAGGAGACAACTGGCATGGTGGAGCTGTGCAACGAGTCCTTATGGCCCAGGGATGGTACCTGATATGGCAAAGTATAAAGGATATTCACGTTTAACAGGGCCAAATTCTGCCAAAGGAACTCTCAGGCCGGGGTGCTCATGCTGTGCTAAGCACCTTGAACTGTTCTCAGCTGCCCCTTGCTGACCAAAACTCCACCTTCCAGCCAGCAAAAACCAAAATGCCACACTGGGGAGCTGTAGAAATGTCTTTGCTTGGCTGGGATTTCAACCACATTAGCAGGAAATTCTTCCATGCAGAGCTGTCTACTACAGTGAGTTTTGGAAATAATTACCAACAACAGGGGTTTCAGGACTACCTTACACCAGGTTCTACAAGGGGTGTCCACAAGGTTATAAAATATATATCACTCATTACTACAGGTCTGCTTCTAGTAAGAGCTGAAAGGCTGGGCTACATAACCTCAGAGGGCTGGTAGAGCAGTAAATAATTAAATTAAGGAAAAAATTATAGTTTCACCAAATTTGGCAATAATTTCTGAGAACAAATTAGGCAAATCATGATCCTAAAATGACTTTACTGTGCTTTTGGATGCTTGTTCCCAATGTTAGAAGTAGCCAAGTTTCAGGAAAACAATTTTATAAAAACTTTGACATGAATAAAGCAGTATTTAACCCCCAAATTTAGACTGCAACTGAATGAAGTTTCCTTCCAAAAATCACAGTCCACAGAAACAGGAGGATTGATTCATTTCAGCCAAAGAGTTTTAAGTTTCAAGGAGTTTCAAGCAAGAAAAGCAGGCCCTAGGGTGGAAAACTGTTTGGCAATACAGGCATACAACTGCTACCAGCTCCACCTATAACATGTTCAAATTAATGTGTACTGCAGAGTGCCTAGTAAAAAGTAGATTGGTTAGCCCAAGAGTTTCCACTATTATTTGCATTGATACTTGCCATGAGAATAGCAATGTTTCATCTGTGAATAAAAACATCCAGTCTAAGCCTTTCTGGCACTACATATAACACTTGCATTTTCTCCCACATGTTAACATGGAGATCCACAGGCAACGCGCCAAGGAGACCGAAGAAGCTAAATTCATTGTATAAATAATTCAGGATCAAAACCACTGGTGGTAAATCTGGAAAGTCACCATCTGACCTACCATATGTGGTTACTATGGAAATGTCTTTCTCCTTTAACTTAATATACTCAGTAGTGGGAACCATCTCCTCATGATTCACATGAATCTCGGGCATGTGCTCTGCTGCCAGTGAGAAGCTGTTTGTTGCAGTGATGTTATAATACCTTGACAGGACTACAGGACTGGAAACTGCCACAAACTGGGCCTGAGCTAACCAGAGTGAAGCTGAATATGCGCTGCAAAAGCAAATCAGAAGAGGGCCTGGCCTCCAGTATTGCTATGTGGTCATGTCAAATGCCAGTAATATCAGTCCCAAGTCAGTAATAAAACTGTAGCTCACAATGAATAGGCACAGTGAATAGGCACAGCTTGTTTCCAACAAAGAGGAGAGGTTCATGGCCACCTGTTTATAAAATTTGTTCTTGTTTGGATTAAAAGGGATGGGTTTGTAATACAAAGGATTAAGCACAGTGTAAAAATTCAAGAACTCAGGACTTCTTACTTGCCTCTATTAGTTCTACATTGTCTGCAAAAGTAATTTTACTTGTCTATGCCTGAAAATTTTAGTCCCCTTGAATCCATCAAGGTGTTTTAACAGATGGGATATCCTGGTCTGTTGTATTGCACTAAATAGTTTATTTAGTTGTGGTCTTTGTATTGACAAAATATATGTGTTGGGAAAAATGTTACTGAGTATGGTATGTCATGTAGATTATTCCCCTTCCTCATCATATGGTGTCTCCCCATGCATTCCTTTCCACACACCTGGTGCCCTGCCCCAGGGTTACCCCTCCCCACGCCCCACCCCAATGTTATCCCACTGGCCATGGTCCTCTCTCCTGCCCCCATCCCCTGGGGTACAAAACCTCACTGCAGGTAAAGGTTGATCCCTTTCCTGCCTGGGTGGTTTCTGCAGCCAGCAGTGTCCCATCCCAAGCCAATAAACAGGACACTCACTCCCACGTGGGGAAGAGCACTTCTCATCTTTTACCTTCAGTCCGTGCAGGTCCCTGTGGGCCTGGGCTCCAGCTGGCCAGAGCAGACCCATACAAAGCCCAGAGAACCACGGATTGCTGCACTGGTCATTACAGCATCAGTCAGGAAGAAAAGCAGTTTTACAGGCTCCAGAAGAGAGGCCTTACCTCACCCAGATGTGGGGTGCACATTTCTGGTCCTTCCAGCAGCTGGCTGTAGAAATCTGTGTTTTGCACATTGCAAAGGGCTAGGAGGATTCACCCTGATATGAGCTGTGAATCTCCAGATGAGGTGGTGTTGGGGGGCTGTAACTTTCAAGAATCACACAGCTCTTGAATGACAGTAGCTGTGATTCTTAATATCTTTTAATATAGTTTAATAGTTATTATCTTTTAATAACTGCTATTCATTATTATTTTATTTATTCAGATACCTCAATTATAGCCAACATGGGGAGTAGTTGTGTCTTTTACACTTACTGGGAGGTTTCAGCACTGTTCAAGATCCTTCATGTCTAGATATTATGAAGTGTAACACACTTTTTTTCTATAATTCAAAATCTTTTCCCCCCAACAGCCAGCCAGTTGTGTGTCAATAGAGATTTAAAAACTATAAAATGGGTCACCAGCTGTTTCCAGAGCCCGACCCAGCTCTGTAATACAAAGACCATCACCATCTACAATTTATGCCCCATTACCTGCAGTGCCAATGTGCACTTTTCAAATCCAGCCAAATGGAGTTGGATCACACCTGTTAAAGCATTGTCAGCAACATGCATCAAGAAGTAACAAAAACCTCTTCACTGTGGATAACAATGACAAAAAAAGGTTCTGATTTTGTTTCATCTTAGTGTTGCCCTTTCCCAAAGTGCAACACTCAGCACACTGTATTTTGGACTCAGTGTGCAGATTCCCTGTACCTAGTCTCAAAACAACATTTATTAAGTGATATAAATGACACTGATTGCCACCAAAATTTAATGGGTATGAGCCTGATTGTAAGGGGCAATGCAGAGCTCACACTGTCAAGCAGGAGAGCTCAAAACAGAGGGCCCTGGAAAGGCACTTTGACCACAACCTCTATTCCTGGAGTAGATTGTCTGCTCTGCATGCCCAAGTCTGGTCCCAAAGTGCTGGACGTCTCCTAAGAGGAAATGTGGCCCTTGTACCTTCAAACATGGCACATCTGTACTGGGGACACAGCTAAGAGCTGCACCTCAGCAACTGTCTCAGTCTGGCCAGATGTGTTAAATGGCTCTTTTGCTTGATCAGTCATTACAAGGCCATATAATTAACCAAGTGAAGAACAAACATCTGAAACAGAAACTTCAACCTTTCAGCTACACATGTGCTGAGACATAATAGTCACGGAAGTAAAATTTTTATTCTTCCAGGGCAGCTAAGTCCCAGCACTGCCCCAAGGGTGTGGGGGTGATCTTGACCTTGGACCTACCCCTCAGCCTGAGCAGAGGCTTACCCAGCACCCAACAAGTGAGGTGCACCTCTCAAGCTGAGATAGCCTGGCTGTCCCTGCACCTCAACCCCACAAGCTCTGCCTTCCCACTTCATATGGAGCCTGCATCTGGTCCTGCCTCATCCTCTGGATGCACTGGAATGCAGGGAGAGCTACAGGGAGAGCTACAGCCACGCTTCCAGGGCTCATGAGCTCCATCTCTTCCAGGGGCATGCACTGCTAACCCTCTGCCCAGACTGGCTCAAACCTGCAAACCCCATCCCCAGGCACACACAGCCCTGCTCCTTGCATTAGTGAGCTCCATCAATCCAGCTTCCCATGGGAATATCACTGCATCCCCAGCAGACTGATGGGCCATCTGTCTCAGCACTTTGCATGGCAGACATCTCTTTACCAGGCAGGCAGATAAACCTCTGGTAATTAAGTAAGCCCCAGCACCTTTCATTATCTTGCAATCACATACTATTAAGCTGAGTCTCCTTCCCTTGCTTAACTTTCATGTGAGAACTGCTCAGATGCTTAATTCTGAAAATGATGGATGATCTCTAAATGGGCAAAGAATCTCAATTTCCTCCCATACAATTAATATTGCCTGGCTCAGGCAGACCAGAGATACCCAAGAGCTCTGCACATAAAGGTCTCCTTTACTCCAGCCCACTGAAATTCAAATACCATCTCAACATGTCCAAAATGAAAAAGAAACAGCTGAGAGGTTTTGCACCACGTTTTATGGTCTTTATGGCATCCAAGTCACATCTTGCAGTAAAAGAATTTGTCTGATTAGCAATTAATTATGCCAGGCAAACTCTGAACTCACACTTGTTGCTAGGTTATCTGTTTGCATGACCATGTCCACCCATTTCTGTAGACAATGCAGAAGAATTTGCATTATAAGGAAATCCAAATATTTGTGCTGTCAAAAATAGCCCAGAAAAAGATTTTTTTGTTTTGTTTTACACAATAAGATCCAGGTTTCATCCACTGAAGCAGGAAAAATCTTTGGCTCTCAACCCAATTCACAGACAAAAGCATTCAGGCCTACAGTTATCATAAACCAAAGAGAAATAATCATTTGGCCTTTACCTGGTTTTGTTTGTTTGTTTGACTAAAACCAGGAATTTTTCTCCTCGGTTTTTATTTTGAAAATGAAGTGATTTCTTTTCAAGCAGTATTTCCAAAGGAATATTCCAACTGGCTTCAGCAACTCACATATTTGTCCAATAAAGAAAAGGAGAAATGCCACTGCAAGACACAAAAGCTCCAGAGTTAGACAAAGATGACTGATCATGAGGAGTGCATTTTGCTTCACTTTTTCCAAAAATCTTTTCCTCAGTAAATAATTCTGAGTTCTTGTTCATCTACAGATCTCAAATACCATTTCTGAGAGAAGCCTTTACACTTAAAATAAAAATTCACTCTTTTCACATGCTTTTCAGAAAAGGGTTGTACATACACTTCACATGCAAAATTATTTCTAGCCACCCACACTAGCTTCAGTAACCACATATTCCAATTTCCATAACCCATTTTCTTCCCCTCTCTTCTCGCTGAACTGTCAAATCCTTCATTGCACTGTAATCTCCTTTTCCCTACAATTTCTTTTCAAGAACCTAATTTATTTTCAGGTGCTACAAAATAAATAATCATTTTCAAAATTGATTACCAAAGCTAAAATCTGGGCTTACTGCTCCTGACATTCTACTTGTAGTTCACATACACACACATGCACAAACATTAAGAAAATTAGGAAAAGTTTAACACTAAAATACAAAACTCAAGGGATTTCAGAATTAGATACTGTTGAATTTTACATACTCCTAAGGCTATGTTCATACTTGAAGCAGTAGAGATTCACTCTGTTCACAAAAAGAAGCAGTCAAGTTGCAGTTTCCATCCCACAACTTCAACCTACCCAAAACACCAGATATGACAGAGTCCTGACCATGTTTATCCAGCTGACTTAAATCCCATTTTCCTCAGAAAAGGGACTCATACTGGCTTCTGACAGGCAGTCTGAGGTACTTTACTAAAATCCCTGTAAAAAGTTATACAGAGAAGACATCACGTATCACATGCAACACCACAATAACAGACACAGCATACTCCACTACAAATGGAATTATTCATTCTCTTACTTAAATTTTCCATCTCTGTTCTTCAATAAAAATGAAATTGCTATAGAATCCCTGCTCTACTGCAGCCATGTAAGTTGGTTCAGGAAGTTACAAGAGGGAACTGGAGAATGACAGTCCCAAAAAAATTTGAAAAGGAGGATCCAGACTTCATAGCAGCTGAAAACAGCTTTAAACCCTCCTTTAAAACAGTAATCAGGGCTTTTTTCCAAAGTATCGCATCTGGTATAACCCTGATACTGTGGTCTTGCTTTGACTTCAGGATTAGGCTCTACAGGTGCATTTGGCAAGCACATTCCAGAAGGTCTGCCAGGATATTCAGCCCAAGGGTACACTTACAGTAGTAGCTGGTTAATAAGATCTCATTAAAGAATTTTGGGGGTTTGTCATAATTTATGCATTTTTAAAAATCTGTTTATTCTGATAGCATTTGCCCTAGAAAGAAATTGAATACATTATGAAGTTCATGTATTATATTTGGTCCTTTTGGAATGGCACTTTTTATTTTCTTTCTCCTAAAATGGACTTTTGAACAAAATTCAGTTACAAAAGTTACAAAATACTTAAATTCAGACCAAACACTTTGTCTCATTTATCTGCTTTCCTGGAATTTCACTTGGAAAGGATAGTTTTTCCTTTCCAGTTCAGAAAGGAAAATCAGAGTTTCCTTGCAGCAGAAGACCTAATCTCCACCCATATTACTTGCCATTGAATGTGCTTATAAATGCTGGGAAAGGATTTTCAAATTATAAAAACAAACTTTAAATGCTCAGAAGTTCACTTGTGTTACACAGAGGAAACAGTGTTGTGGTCACTGTGATCAGGCACAGTCCTACAGAGGAGCACATGGATCCCAATGCCAGGTCTCTCCTGGTTCTTTGCTCCATTAGAAGACTCCAAGATCAACCAACATGCCAGAAAGTAACACCCAGCTTTCACAGAGTTAGGCATGAAAAGATTGATCACATCCCACACTGGCAGAAGAGGGTAGAAGCTTTTGCAAATAGTGAGCTTTTATGTGATGAAACTTTACCCTGTCTCAGAAGGACACACTTCTGAAAGTCACTTTTACCATAGTCCTGGAAGTATATTTACTAGTGATATCACTTCTAAAACTAAACAGGATAGAAGGTTGAATTTGTTGCACAAATAAGCCAAGGAACTCACTGGCACTGACAGCCTTCGGATCACACAGTGCTGAAACCCTGCGGTCTCAGTCTTCCCTGATAGCTGTCCTACTAAATGACATAACTGGATTTTTTTTTCCATCCCCAAATAATTACAAAGAAGATGGAAATTCTCCACTGGGAGAAGATTAATGAGTGTGTAGTACACTGAGAGGGATGTTACCACATCCAAAGCAATGAATCACGGAACACTTTGAAGAATGTCACATTTTATGACATGAGATTCCGCATCATTCTGGAGGTTTTCTAGGACAACAAAAAGGTACCTGTGATGTCAGCAAACTTGTTGGGTATTTCCAGTCTGGGCTTGGGCTGCCAAGTATTCCTGGAGTGGTGATTTAATTTTGGCTGTGTCACAACTGCTATGTCAGCTGTACTGCTGTGAATGCAGCTCTCATGTGTTCCCAGCTGGGCTGTTGCTGTCTTTCAAAATCCTTGTCATGTGTGACACTACAAATGGACAAGTCAGCAAGGTAACAGTTGCAATAATAAATTCTAACTGCATGTGTGGGGAAGATCGATAATGCATTACTGCAGACAGCCAAGTCTGGGACTAATGAAACTAAACAGCAGCCTGAATAAAAGGAGCTTTTTGCAGACTTATGCTAACCAGGTGTGTAAATGTTTGTCTGCTCCCGACCCTGGTAGAGTGGCTCAGTGAGGAAAGGCCATTGGTGGGTTCTTTGCCTGGGAGAGTGGGGCTTCTATCCAGCTGGGAATCCTCCTAAATCAGAGGGAAGCTTATTTCTACTCCAGCAATTAAAAATACAGACCAAAACCACTTGTGACTTGATGTGCATAGAAATACTGAAGTGTGCCAGCTTTTCACTGAAGCAGGAGCACATTAATTCTCCCTTGGTAGTTCCAGTGAGATGGAGCAGTTTCTATTCCCACAAGGACTTGAGGGGTCTCTGTGGCAACCATTTCCTTGGCTTGGGACTGTTTCTCCTCCAGAGATTTACAAGCTGACTGTCCCTCAGGCCTCCAACTGCATTTTGAAAGAAAAATGAGGAACAAAAAGATAGTGCTCATTCTGAAAGACCAATATATATTGAGTCAAACATAAAATTATAAATGAAGAAGTAAAACTAGCACAGGAGAGAAAGCAGTTTGCCAACAAAACCAGAGAGAAGCAATGTAGATGGATACACAGACATCCCATGAAAGAGTCCTCTTTCATCTACTTAATAGCTCTTTCCCTGCAGGGACATGTGAAAATTTA
Source organism: Peucedramus taeniatus (assembly GCA_013400575.1). NCBI lineage: Eukaryota > Metazoa > Chordata > Aves > Passeriformes > Fringillidae > Peucedramus > Peucedramus taeniatus. The sequence goes on from WBNO01015737.1 coordinate 204,273, forward strand.
ACCACTGGCCATGCAGTAAGCTGACACTCATTTTTTAGCTCACACAAATCATCTGACATCCTTCAGCTCCCTTGGTGGGTGAAATGAGTGTTGAAATGGAGCTGAGTTGTGAATCCCTCGGAGACAAGACCTCAAGACCCCATCCCAGCAGCTCACATTGCAGCCTGTCATTGATAGAGGGGCCTAGGCCACCAGGCCATCCAGGCTAGCACTGAGCCAGGACCTGCTGTCCCACTGCCATGCCATGATGCAGACACAACCTCCTGAGGTCCCCTGGGGACAGATCTTCCCCTCCCCGAGACTCCAGCATCTGTCCCATCTGATGGCAGATTGCGTGTTGCCATGCCCAGCTGAGCTGTTCTGTTTCCACATGCACAGCCCACAGGTAGTGCTGCACACTGTTCAAATATGCTTTGCCTTCATTAATCTTTTCCAGTAGCAGACAAATTACTAAACAGCAGAAAACTGCCATATCCAAGTTCTCTTCCAGTTTCTCTGGACACCATCACTCAAAGCGGTGTCCAGGAAGAAGGAACCAGAAGCAGCAGCCTCCAGCTCTCTCCTTTTCTGCAGTTCATGGGAGCAGGAGGCAACACAAGATAGAAACCACCACATGATAAGTCAAGAGCAAGAAAATCAGTCATGGTATCCTGATGAGGAAAAGGTGGAAGATCTCACTAGGAGCAAAAGCTTATTGCTGTCACTGACTCTTGGATCCTCCCTCTGCAGTTGGTGATTTCTCTTATTAGACTGGAGGGACAGTGACTTTCTCTCTGGATAATTTCAAGAATAATTTCCCTATCCCAGAATTTTAATAGATTAAAATTAATGTACCTGGGGAGACCTGCAACAGGTCTCTGGAACTACATGATGACAAATCCCCTCACTACTGGAGTCTGATTTTGAACTAATCCTGGATGGTGGGACTTTCCTCTTGCTCATTGCAAGGGCTCAAGGAAGATTTTTCACAAGAGTAAAAATCAGGACAACTCACTGATTTCAGTTCCTGAGGAGAATTAGCTATCTCACCATTTTTAATCTGTCTAAGATTTTAGGGCAAAGAAAATTGTTTCAAATGAGTCAGAGCAAAATCCATCATCCCTTCAGCACTATGAATATTTCTCTCTACTCTGTAATTTGGACTTTGGAAATTCCAGCAATATCAATCAGAGCAAACTGAGAGTCCCAAGCAATAATGAAATAAAACAAATATTCAGTTTTACATCCAGCACAAATTAGGAATTATGTAAAAAAATGAAGAGGAACCTCTGAAAACCCTGAGAAACTTTTGCATTTTGTAGTATCAGCAGGTCAGGAATAACCATCCTTTCCTCTACAGAAATTCACAAAGAGCTATAAACACCTACAATAAATCTAAGAATTGTGACCACTTCTTAAACTGAATGTGTTGAAGGGTTTTGTTGCAAATTCCAAGATATTATCAGTATTATTTTAGTTTATTATGCTACTTATATAAGCTATAGAATTTATACACTGTAATAGGCCTGTTAGGTATATTAACTTCCATAAGAGCTATAATCCAGTCAGGAATTTACAAAAGGAAAAATTTAATAAATTTTTATATTGTTTTGTATTTCAATAAAACAGCCAATATTGGTTATTTTAACCTTGGTATTATGTGTTAGATGAAAAGTTTGTGGAAACAATTTCATGATCTTCTAGGAGTTGTAAGAAAAAAAGCTAGACTCTTCTATATGATGGGATAGCTGAAATAATAGCTACTGCCAGCCCAGTAAGAGCACATGCCATCACCCAAAAAAGAAGCACATACAAAAGGCAAAAGAGTTTTACTTGCTATTCTTCTGTAAACATGCATATTTAAGCAACAAAAAGAGAGATCAAAGGAAACAGAAATGCAATGGATGCAACTTGAAAAAACATCACCAGCATGACAAGGTAAAAGATAAAGCAGAAGTGCCAGGGAAAGGGTACACAGCTTGCAGAAAAAGTCACAGTCTCTTGTCACCAAATCCAGAATCAGAATGAATCATAGAATGGCTTGGAAGGGACCTTAAAGATCATCTAGTTGCAACCCCCTTGCCATAAGCACACCAAGCTCAGACAAAATGGACTTTGCAAGTTACTTAGAAGTACCCCTGTCTGAGAAGAGGATTACACTCCTTCCTCAGTTTCCCCTCTTCACGAGAGCCCACTGCCACTGCCCAGCACTTGCCTGGAGATCCCCAGTCCAGGCAGGTCCCCTGAATCCAGTGTGACCCCTGAGGCTGTAGAATCCTTAGGAAAAGCTCAGACCACAGGGTCAAAGTGTTTTCAGGTTCAGCATTAGATTCCTGACAGCTTCCAGGGTACTTAATGTGAAAGAACCCTGCTGAATTCAATTTGTACTCCTGCTCACAGCTCATATCCTAATTTCACTAATCAAAAGCAATATTATCAGTGTGGTATTATGATTACAGAAGTATAACATGGAGAAAGTTGTGTAAGAAAGGAGAACTGGAAAAGTATACTGAAGTATACAAGCAACTATGGTAAAAATGATGAAAACAGCAATGCTACTGTAAATCTTCAAATCCAATGGCAGTAAAATGAAAGAAAATTTAACGTTTAACTCAATTATTATTCATGAAATATTAAGACTGTGACAGGACTTAGAAACCAACTGTGTTGGCCTTCACTGGGTTATCAGTCTGGGGGCTCCAGCACCACCAAATACCTCAATTCAAAGAAATACCACAGCTCAAAAACTCTTGCAGACTGCAGAGAGTGACTTTCCCAGAGAGGCTTCAGGAACCCAGGAGACTCAACACTGAAGTAGAAGCAATCCTGCATAAGAAGCCTCCCAGCTCATCTTTCTCTGACCTATTTGTGAAATTCCCCAATGAAGGAAGCTCCCCAGGCAGGCAGTTTCACTGTTCATACACGGGTGTTTCATCCAAGCCAACTGATACTGCAAATTTGCAGCACCCCACATCAGTTGCAGTGGGTGATGACTTGGTTCAACATGAATTTTGGCTAGGGATTTTATTATTAATGTTATAAAACTTAACAGGAAAAACTCACCAGGTGAAACTGTGTCAACGTTCCAACTGCATTAGTTTTGTTTTCCATACCCTTTTATTTAAGAAGTCATTGGTTATTTGTGCATTAATACTGGTACCTGTTAATTTGGAAGGTTTGTCTGGAGAGAATTAATTTATCAATTTATCAGAATTAATTTATTAACTTGCTTTGTTACTTCTGTGTCTGCAGTGTCTGTTTCATTGGAGTCTGTCCACTAAACCACACCTTACTTCCAGGGTTCCAGACCAGGGTTAGACCCCAGGCAATCTGCTGTGGATCAAATGCAGATTATATTGGTCTTTTCCATCTGCTGTGTGCAAGCCAAAGTGACAAACAGACTACAGGGCCACATACAAATCACAGTTTTATATTAAGCTATAATTGTGATACACAAAGGATCTCAGTGGCCTGGTCAAAAATTGTCCTAGGGCTGCTATCCTGGCTCAGAGCAGTGGTCCAGTAGCTCACTGTGACATCCCACTTTTAAGGGGAGGGGAGCATGCAAGATTCATAGATGCTCGTGGTCAAAACAAGCAACAAAACTCAGAGGATCCACATAAGCTTACAGAGTTCCATTAGTACATTACACACTTGGATATGTTAGTCTGTGATCTCCTATCTAAACACACAGTAGTAGGTTTGGATAACAGGGTAGGGTGAAAGGGAAGAGAGAAAGAGAAAAAGAGAGAAAAGGAGATTAAAAAGGGGGAGAGACAAAAAAAAGAAAGAGGGGAAAAGAGATCACCAGTTGTGGATCCAGCTCGATCCAGCTGGGGTGTCCAGGGTCCTGGGGCACTCCCATGGAGCAAGTGCACTGTGCTTTCTGGGAGTACCCTTGTAAGGACAAGTTTTCCCCACTCTGGAAATAAGTTTTTCACTTTCTATGCAAAATAGTTATCATGTGCAGTCTGTTTTTCCAGACCTTTCTGGAAATGGGTTGGCGGGCTTTGGGGTCTTTGGTGGTCTCTGCCCCCCGCTACAGTCCATGCCCTCTTCTCAGCCTCATTCCTGCACTTGTGCTGTACTGCCTTGTGCTTATCTCCAGGAGCCAGATCAAGGACTTCTGTCCCAGAAAAGTGCTGCCCTATCTCCAGCCACATCCTGTTCTTTCTCACAGTGGGGTATTACCTACATCCCCTGTTTGTTAATACCAACAGCCCTTGGTTGGGCCCACAGCCATTCAGCTATCAGTGTTTGAGACGTATACATTAGCTCCCTTATCTTCTAGGCTTCTACACTCACTGTCCTGGCTTTTTTAGCACAGCAAGTCCCATGCACTTCAGAAGAAACCTTTTAAAATATCACACAATAGTCAGACATGGATTGCACTAAGCTCTGTGCTAAATCTCAGTTTTAAACCTAATTTTAATGACTGGATTATCCCAAAAGAGCAAGATTTAGTAATAAACTGCTAAAATCTGAGAGAGAAAAAAATTTAAAAACAGCTTTAATGTAGAAACTAATTTCGTAGTAATGGATAAAAACAGTATTAGCAAGAGATAGGTAGGCTCCAGCTGTCATCTTTTCTGATCTCAGATCCAGATCCACACAAGCATTTGCATTACTAACTGCTCTGTAGTTATGGAAGGCTCAGTGAAATCAGCAGGATCTCAGTACCCAAGTGGAAGCCAGCACAGTCTTGCTCCTTCTATACCAGTTCATGGAAGCCTTATGTTCCACTTGGGCTTTTATGAATCCTGATTCAGAAACTATTCATGTGGGTACCCGATTTTAAACCTCAGCTGTACTGACCCCACTGCAGGCTGGCAGAGTCCAGCTCTTTATAACAACAGGATCCCAGAATCACAAGACAGCTGAGGTTGGAAGGGACCTCTGAGGGTCATCTGTCCAACACTCCTGCTCAACCAGGGCTACAAATAGTCCCTCTGTCTTCACTGAGAGCCCTTCCCAGGTATGAAGCTGACTAGTCATACATACCTTTCCATGTAAGAGCCTCCAGCAGATCCTAAGGGAGGATTTCTGTTCTTACTGTAAGATGTTTAATTTAGAACGGACAAATAGTCTCGACTGTGGGAGTTTTTCAGTGAGTCACCACCCAAGAATGACTGCAGGCATCTCTCCAGTGGAATGGGTATGTCAGCACTGCTACATTGCACTGAGCTCTACTAGCAAACAAACACCTTCTGAAGCAAGACCAGTGTGAGGATGCCAATCCTACCTGACCCTAAATAATAACCATCGGTGACAAAGACTGGAAATTAGAGGTACCTAACTTTTGGAGTGGAATTCACCTCCAGATTCATTGGCAGAATGAATTCATTAGCTGTCCACATGTGCACTAGTACTGCACTCACCTAGAAGTCTGCTCCAGGACTTGATTTTGTTGAACAAATGTAACTGTGCTATGTTTGATGTGCTCCAGGGCACCCAGGAGATCTGCACAGGGCTGGATGACACGACACTGCACCCATGAGATGTCCAGTTCCTCTGGGAGCAGTGTCAGAGGTCAAGCATGATCTCCAAAGCTGATATCCCAGAGCACCATGGACCATGCTGGTGCAGGCTGATCCTGTCCTGATCCAGTCCCCTAACACAGGCACCAGGTGCCACCTAAGGTGCCCATCTCCAGCTGCAGTTCCAAAAGTTTGCAGGTTTCCTTTTGGTCCCACACCATATCTGCCAGCCCCCTGCAGGTGTTGTCAAATGCAGCACAGCATCTCAAATGGCACTTGGTGCATGTATGGGGACAAATGATGTCCCTTTATGTCACTGGACAGAAGATAACAGCTCACACCAGCTACTTTGGACAGGTTCATTGTGATAACAAGAATTGCATGATGGACATGTCTCTTGCTATTTTTTGGATATAAAGAGGGTCTGATGAGTTTAGATACAGATATTCATGCAATGCACATCTTCACCTGATCAGATGAGAAACACTTCATGGAGCACAGTTCCTCATATTGCAGGGGTTTCCTGGGAGATTTTGTTCTTACTCTATAAAACAAAAAATGGTTATTTTTGCATGGCTGGTTTAAACTTTAATATTCTTAATCATAAAAAAGTTGTGAATACCTTTCAATCTGCAGAATGTTTTCTTAACAGTAAAAATAGACCAGCTCATTTCAGGAGTGAAAGTCTTCAATTTTTTTCACAAAATACAGCATAAGAATTTACTAAATTAAGCTAGAATCATGGGTGAAAGAGAACTGGAATTATTAGATCCCTTAAATGGCAGAAATAGTTTAAGGGATGAACATAAATAGAATTATGGGCCTCCTCTTAGTGTCTGCCAATGAACATTCTATCCAATCAAAGTGAATACAAGCTTGATAGGATCAAGCAAAAATATTATAAGTGGGGTGGCTAATTATTGAAAGGAAGGTTGGCAGTGGATCAACTAATGACATCTCATTACTAAGTCATTAAAATGGGCATCTCAATGTTGAACTGAAATCTGTAAAGAAAAAAAATTAAGACACTTTAACAAATTCTACATTCCAGGAAGTGAATTCAACATAAATACCTAACACTTATTGCGAAATCCAATTTTAATGTTTTTGCAAGTGGGAGATGTTTTAAGAGGAAAAGTCTTTTGGTCATTAAGGGTATCACAAAAGCAGTTCATACTATGCTTCTTTTACTTGCCTATGTGTTGGCAAGGGCATTTATATACTGCAAATGTGTATTTTTATGTACTACAAGGGGTCATGACATAATTACCAAAATTACCAACAAGAATGACAAGTTAACCATTGTTTAACATTCATTAATAACATTAACAATAATGAGCAGAATAGCAACAAAATATCGAGAGAGGGATCCTTTATAAACTTCTAAAGAAAGATGAAGACTTATCATGGTAACGAAAACTCCAGGAGGAGCTTGTTCAGTTTAATCAAAAGGAGTCTAAGGGATGCTCTAACAGAGGTCAGCAGCTCCCTGACTGGGTAGTTCCAAGGGGGACAGGTATGGGAGGCTCAGGCTGGACTGGGTGGGCAGAGTGGAAAATACTGCCCAGAAAGGTTTTGTACTTGGATGTTTTCAATACTCAGGCAAAATCACAGCAGACCTGGACTAAAGTTTCCTGCTTTGAGCAGGAGCTTGGGCTTCAGAATTCCAGAACTTCATGCCATCAAATTTGCTGGGATTCCCTGTTCAATGTCTGCACAGCCAGACCATTCTTCCAGTCTGATCCTCTGCCCAGCTCAAAGGCTGACTGGGGCCCATGGGGATGGGAGCAGGGCTAGTAGGGCATCTGAAAGAATCTCCATGGATAGATCCAGGTTTCCCTCATTACTGGAAAAGATGGTAGCAACTTTTTGCATCAATAGCCTCCCTAAACTAGCATACATAGAGGTAAAAGCAATACCACTGTTGTTAAGGCATTTGTCTGAACAGTTGCAAGTAATATGAGCTTGTAATATTTGTCTTTGTGTTTCTCTGGAAGAAAAGGCAGGGGAATGACTGGCAATCAGAGGAACAGCTGCTCTGGCATTGGTGGAAGGCACCACATGGCTTCAGCCTTTTCACCAAATTGGCCTTTCTAGGAAAGAGTACCTAGTGACAGCTTGAAATTATGTCTTTGAAAGGAAAAAGTAACTGCAAGTATGTGGCATGAGAACAATTAAACACTGCTCTTGCCTCATTCAAACCTGCAAAGTGCTCAGTGAAATACACTTCACTCTTTCTCCTTCCTCATGTGAAATGTCTCCAGATGCATATTAAAGCACAACATTCTCATGTGCCTGCTGCAAGATGTGGAGCAGAGAGCAAAGACAGTTTCCAGTGTTCAGAAAACGTCACATTTTGGTATTTGGCCCTTTTGAGTCAGTGCTCCCTTCGTTGATGCTCACAAGTCATTAGGAAGGGAGACACACTGTATATGCAGAGTACCATTCCAAACTGTTCACAGTCTGCCCTGGTTATTTTGCAGATTTGAGACTTCAGATGATGATAAAAATCATCTGATCTGACTTACAGCACTGCAGAAAAGCAGGAATCTCCTTGCCATTCTTGTAGCCTACTGGCTAATCCACAGTGGAGCTCTGAGGTAGCCCCTGCTTCTTTTGTAGTGTAGAAAGGGAAGGCATCAGCCATGCACAAATGCTGGAGAGTAGTAAGTGCTCTGTTCTAAATCTCCCCCACATGTACGAGAAAGTAAATGAAAGCCAAGTAAAGAAAATGGGACACAGAGGACCATATTTTCATAGTGCAGCTCTTAAGCTGTCACCCATTACAAGCCTCATGCTCATTAGACCCATTTATGTCACATTTGCACTTGCAGATTGAAGGCCTCTGGTGCAATAACCATTCATTTTATACCAGCAGAGCCTTGACACCTGAGGCCAACATAGCCCTGCAAGGAGCAGAGACAGCTCTGTGCAAGCCAGGTTCACTCTCACAAGAATTAAACCAGAGCCCTCTGTTTATCAGACAGGATCCCTTTCTTGTATATGAGATGTTTGCCCACTCAACAAGAAAATGATTCCTGCAGTTCTGGTGGGTCAGGGCTCTCTGTGCCAGTCAGCTTTTTCCCTCCCACAGCTCTGGCACATGCAGGCAGCTGCACTGGGGAGGTGGGGAAGAAGCAGGACCACCCCTCCTGCTGGCAAACCACAGCCCAAACATCAAACTCAAGCAGCAGCTGCTTCACAAGCTGTTGAGCATGAATTACCATCGTTTGCAAGGCAGGGTACTGCAGTAAAATGGCTTCAGTTTCAGGAATCTTTAGTATATCTGGCTATAATTCATGGCACTTGCATGGACGGCTGAGCCATCCTTGCAAAAAGTGTTGGGAGTCTTTCCAACTGTTTGAAAATAAGCTGGACACCAGAAGGGTCAATATTGCCCTATTACAAAAAGCCAAGATGTTACATCTTCCTGCACAAATTCAAATTTCAGACACAGAAGGTGGCTGGGGGAAAAAAGGTCAGAGATTTATATTGGGAAACAAAGGAAAATATGCAACAACCATGATCAGAGTTACCAGGTCTGTACATATCCCAGATGGCAGAAGCCAAAGCCTATCTGCGTTAAAGGAAAATGCACTTGGATTACAGATATTTTTAGTTGAAAATTTAGACTATGGAAAGAATAATCTTGGCCATATTTTGCCCATTAGGCTCAGTGAAGTGCTCTGGGATAAGGAAATGAGTGAGAGAATCCCTGGCCAGATTCCACCTTGGCTTCTATTTACTGCAACCAACTTTGCAGCTAATTCTTGTGCACCTCTTGCTCCATCAGAGCATTTACTAAATAACTTTAAGTACATCCCACTCCCATTTAGGTATTAAACTAACACTCAAGTTATGCTGGCTCAGAGCCCATAGTGAGTAAGAATACTCTTGGACATAGCAGTAGTTGAAAGAGTAACACCTAATTCTTTGCAGCAGGGCCTCTAGCACGAAGGGCTCTTCTTCAGAGTGAGACGAGGTGCAGAGTTTGCTCAGATCTCACCAAGCTCTCAGGCACAATCGTGGGATTCAGTTCACCCAATGGCAGATAGTTCCAGCATAGGTGTTGACAACACCACATCACCTCCAACTCCTTTTATAAGAAGTGGAGAGAAATAATGTGTTCTTGTTCTTCATCTGATCACTGGAGGATCTCTCCAGGGGATTCATCATATACTTGTTGAGTAGCATTTATAAAAGGGCCAGCTCCAGACAGATAAATTCTCTTTAGAGAACGAATCCTTCCACCTGTTAGCAAAAAGGCAGGGACTGTCCATCCCCCCAGGTCCTTCAGAGGAGCTGAGACCCAGCCCAGCTGTGAGGGTCAATGAGGAAACCTGGCCTGGCCCAGTAAAACTGGAGCTACCACACCACTTTCTGGGGAGCAACCTAAGCTAAAATCTCTGTCTCTCAAAAAAAAGCCACTCTGAAACTCATAAGAAGCCAATGAGGCCTGTTCCAAACAGGAGCTAATCCTGACCTGGGATGAGCAAGGCAACTGCTCCACAAGAGGGTCTCAGGCACCAGCAGAGCCTGGGGGACACCTCTGCCTGTCCTGCCTCCCCAGTGCCCAGCTGGGGAACCCACTCCTGTTCCCTGCCCCCCGCCCTGGGCCTCGTGGCAGTCCCAGGAACTGTCTCCACCAGTCCCATCTGACAGAGACATGTTAAATGATGTCACCAGGTGGCACAGAGCTGCATTTTGAGGTCCACATCCTGAGGAGGGCTCGGCTGGCTTTGTATAACCAACTTCACGTTCAGGGGACAGAGAATGGACATCACAAGAGCACTGAGCACAACTTTAATGATTAAATTAATGAGTTACTCCCAAGGACTCCCACACCTAAAACCAACCCCTGAGAGAGGTCAGTGAACCCCCCTCCCCACCAGCCTCATTCATTAGTGGAATGCAGCGCTGAATGCAATGACAATGCCCTGAGGGAGGATGCAAAAAACAGCCAGGAAATGAAGACTTTAACCATGGTCTTCCTCCATCACAAGGATTGCTTCTGTGATTGCCAGGGCTCCAGGCTGGAGACAAGCGAGCCAGATGTGCATGCTCACAGCTCGGGTGGCAGCTTGACCCACGGAGATGCCCCAACAGGAATTGTTTGAGAGCCCTAAACAGACATCTTTAATGTTGGCAATGCTGTGGGTTTAGTTCATCCAATCTCTTGCTGAGTTCCTGCTTTCAGGTGAATTTATTCTATTCTAACTCTTGTGTTTTACCTTTCTGTATTGAAGTTGGGTTTTTTTCTAAGATGATTTAACTTGCTTGCAGCTTCTGTTCCCAGAGTAAGTCTTGAATCTCCTCAGGTAAGGTAACACGCCCATTGCAAAAGTCAAAGTGCAAACAGCTAAGGCAGAGGGCACTATTCCTCTCTCCTCTTACAGCTAGAGACTCAAGGTCCAAAGAGACCAATTAGCCAGTGTCACATGTGAAGTCTGTAACAGCAGGCATAACATATTCCCCCTGACCTGTATCCTCTAGTATCCTAACCAGAGCTGGTACTGCCACTTGGTTTCTGCTTGGCTTGCAAGGTTTTGTGCTTCCTGGGGGAAAGAATGGAATCTCCTGGTTAGAACTGCGTTGCCTGCTTGGACTACATTGGAGTCATTATGGTGCTTAAACCAGATGTGCATGTGCCCCTCCTGTGTCCACTAGAGCCTGGTTTCTAGGGGGTCTGTGCCTGGTTATAAGGTCCTTCGTCAAGTCATGCTGAACACCTCAGTGCAGATTATTTAACAGCTGCTGGGGTTAGATGTAATCTAGCTCAGAGGCTATGGAGTTGTGAGAGAAGTTCATGAAGCTTGTGAAGGGAAGCAGATACTATGTTTTACTCAGGTCAGCACAGAATTCACTCCTCATCCAAAGCAGCTGCAAACTGAGTTGGTGAAAGGCTTCTGGAGAGCAAGTGCTCCAGTGACAACTTCCAGATATCTCCCCAGTGAGCAGGGAGGCCCATATCAAGCATCAGTGGCACATGCAAATAGCTGTAATGGGAGGAAAATGCTCAAGTTATGACGTTTGTTTTCAATTCCTTCCTCAAACTCAGCTCCATATGTTGTTACATTTTTCCAGCCTCTGCAAAGTGATTCATGTGGCATGTTGCCTAACACTGCACTGTGTGCCCGTACCAGGTCTCACAAGTGCACAGGGAGAGCTCTGCACTAAGGCAGGTCCCATCTCACCAAGGGCCAGACCCACAGCACTGCCTGTAGTGCTCTGCCCTTCTTCAGCTAAATACTGGATATGAGTACCTGCATCTCCCAGCCCGCAGTGCCTCAGGGAAAACTGTGTTTGAAGTTCCTGTCCCTCCCACAGTACAGTCATGCTGTTGCATACAGTTGAGAGAAGATGATGTAACTGGTAGCAAACTCTGTCCCCTTGGCCACAGGAGTCCTGCAAACAACCCTCTGGTGTCTCTGACCCAGCACCATGCCTGATGCTCCCACATAGATCTCTTTGTCCAATATTTACACAGCAACATGTAAACAGCGTCTTCTCTCTGTAAACGTAATTGGAAACTCTCAATTGATTTTGTGCCAAAAAGATATACCATAAAACTCAAAAGGGCTATTAATGAGAAGAATATTAGCAATAAAAACCCATATAAGTCTGCACATAAACATGAGTGAGCATCATGAGAGCAGGAGACCAACATGCAAACCCTGCATGCTGTTTTCCTGAGGTGATTTTGCTAACATTTGGAGCTCTGGTGTAATAACCTTTCACATGAATATTACAAGACTCCACTACGTAATTATTTCATCTTGAATGTCATCATCTGTATTTCTCCCAGAATACAAGTGGTTTGGATAATTGTAGGGAATGTTTCGGAGTCAGTTGCTCAGTACCAGGTTCAATTACTTTTACAGCAGCATGAGGAGATGTTGGAGAGATGTCAGCTCCAGGGGAGGCAAGGAGATGGAACCTCATCCTGGAAGGTGAAGGGAGTGTGGTGCAAAGCTGACTGAATTCAGGTATAAGCCAAACCATGACTAAGCTTGTATAGATCTGCTTTCTGTGATGAGGCAACCAGCAGTAAGGAGAAGGAGAAGGGGAGACAGTCTTGTTGCACCCTGAACTTTATATACAGTCTCCCATTGTGTCTTCATCATCAGAGTGGTGGAATGTGGGTTGGATAAGAGAACAATAAGGTGGGTGGAAAATGGGCTGTGCCACCAGGCTGAGGGAGGGGTAAGCAGCACTGCAATGTCCAGCTCTCAGCCAGGAACTGGACACATCCCTCAGACCAGTGCTGCGACCAATATTGCTTCTTGTCTCCCCTAATGGGTTGCCTGATGGGACTGGGGACATTCTCTGCAAGGATGCAGTCACCAAACCAGCACAGTGATACACTGGAGGACAGGCTGCTGTTCAAAAGGACCTGCAGAGGCTGGAAATTGGGCTGAAATTTGGGATTTACAGGTTAGGGACCTTTCCCCAAGTTGCAAGTTTGCATGTGATCCCCAAAGATCCTGCCCAAGTGTTTAAACACCTCTCACCTAAAGTTTTAACTGCCTTGTGTGCCAAAGCCCTTCCCTCCTAAGCATGGCAACATTGATAGGAAACCATCCTTCATCTTGGGCATTGGGAATCCAAACAACTTTGAAGGTCTCAAGCTGAGATGCTTGGCCTGAGGTCCTTTAGTTTTAACTGAACCACAGGAGGCATGAGTGTTAGACCTGGGATAGCTCTGTCTGGGAAAGCTGGAAGGATTTGGCCCTCATTGAATAGTGACTGAAAGAAAGGAGAGAAAAAAAAACACTGTGAAGAAGGAAATCGAGACTGTTCTGCACCTACAAGAAACTGACCCTGACTGGTATTTTCCTCACCTTGGAAAGTCATTTTAGGTACTTATTTGCAGGAAATGAGAGCTTCTAACCTACTTTTTCCAACTGCAGTGTCCAACATTCAGGTATTCCTGGCACTCATATTTTGCCTCAACTGTAACACTCAACCCTTTAATAGTCCCAAAATGGGGATGTAGCTCCATAGGGGACTTTCAGACAAGAAGTTGTCTACACTTTTTGCATTTTCAAGGTGTGTTTCAGCAAGAGACAAAACACCACGTGCAAGCAGATGGAGGGCTTGGGGACATCCAGCAGGCAAACCAGGACTGCCCTGAAGACCCACGGATCCGGGCCTGCCTTGGAGATGTGCTTGGGCAGACAAGAATAAACAGGAACCAGAGTCTTTGTGCCTTCAAAGAGCACCTTATGCATGTCAGAAGAAAGAGCTGAGCCTTTCCCCACTCACAGCTAGGAACTACTAGAAGAAAGAGGCTTCACACAAGAACATGACTGACACCTGGGCATTTCCCTCTGCCTGGGCAGACATCTGCAAATCCCAGCCTTAGGCTCCCACTCCCACTGTGAATTCCTGAGTGGGAAGTCTGAGTTCACAGGGCAGCAGGTCACCTAAACACAAGGCTCACAGGTACACAGTGATGCAGCATTTGAGTCATGGCACTGAAGCTTAAGATTTATGTCTTGATGCTTCCATCTGCAAAGCCAGGCTAAGGTATTCATACCCCACCATAAAGCTCCTGAGAGAACATGGGGCTTGAGACCAGGGAAAGCTGCCCACATCTTCCCAAAAATATGAGGCAGCAGGTCCTGCTAGGGGGAGTTTTAGGTGCTGAATCAAGAATAGGAGGAAGAAACGGAGAGTCTCCCCCTTTGCCCTCTCCATATCACACCATTCAGGTTTTTAAATTTTTTTTTCAGTGATGAATTCTCAAATAAAGTACTTGTTTAAGGCAAGAAGCTGAGGCATTTAATTACAGTGATGCCATTCATAACATGACAGTTAAGCATCTGTTGAATTTTTTATAGTATAATCATTATTCTAGACCAAAAAAAAAAAACCTCTCTAGGCTAATCTGGATGAAGAGCCCTGGCCCCAGGCCCCAGGAACATCTAATCCCTTTCTCCAGTAGCTCAGATTTGTCCCCTCTGCAACCCATCCACAGCTTTGAAATTCTGTGGGATAAGTCAAACACTGAGGAAGCACTCATTACATATCCCTTGGTTTTCCTCACATCTGGTGATTTAGGCCATATCCTTGTAATGGCCTAATCCAAAGTTTCTCAAACTTTCTGTACCACTGGACATCCAAGTGGGCTTCACTCAACCACACCCACTGCTTGCACCACCATGGGCTCTCTCATCTCAGCTTTTCTCAGCCTTTCAATGAGAAATGGCTAAAAGTGATGTAATTCTGCAGCTTAGCTGGATCCCTTACAATGGTCATACGGAAGGATCCAGGCACAGTTTAGGAACATTAAATGGATGCCAAGACCAAATCCTACAGACAACCACAACTCTCAAATGTCACTGCTTTTCCACCATGCTGTTCTGCCCTTGTTGAATGCTTTCAGAAAGAAGTTCTGAGAGAGTAATCATTGCAAGTGTCATCCAACATATTGCACTGTGACACTGCACTGTTAATGTTTTAATGAAGCATCAAAACCTGCTGAAATCAGCTGCTTCACTGTAAGGTAAGATAAGTTGCAAAACAAGAGAGTTAGCAGACACCTCACCAGATACAGGAAATAGCTCTGCCCACCAGGTAACAAGCTCTGCCTTAGAAACTGCCTGAGAGATGTTCACAACCTCCCCCTCCTCCTGACAGGTACCCAGGGCAGGGTGGCACGGCAGTTCCAGAAGCAGCAGTGGCAGTCAGGATGGCACAGAGCTCTCCCACTCCTGTCTGCAGTCCTCACTTTACAGACAAGGTTCTCCTGTAGCAAGAGATTATGAGTGAGTTACCAAAACCAATATGGGGTAGGGTTATTATTTTCAGAGTCAAATTCTCCAAGGTCCTCTCCCAACACTTTAAGTGTTAGACTGCAAATTAAGCTGAAAAGCCACTAACCTTCATCACATCCATCCCTACACCCCCACCACTGTGATATACCTGTAAAAAGAGTACTGTCCTTTAATAAGCAGTTTTTCCTTGACCAACTAAGAATATCTATATGTAAAATGCATCTTCATTTATTTGAAATATTTTTACATCTTTTTGAAGAGATGTGCTCAAGCTATAGCGTGATCTGGAAGTTTATAGAGGCAAACAAACAAAAAAAAATCTGCTCCTCAAAATCTAGCAGCAAAAGACAGCTTGGGTTGGCCACTGTTTCCTGGGACTGTGAAAGGCTCACAGAGGCCAGATTTTCACTCTCAACAGCAGAACAGCTTAGTGAACACAAATGCTGGGAAACATGGACCGAAAAGTCCAAGTCAAAGTTCAGTTATTTTGGAATTGTTAATGCGAAAAATAATACTTTATTATAGGAAAAATCCTCAGAGACTTCCTCACACACATTCATCACTCAGAGCAGCTACAAGGAGGCTATTCAAACTTTCCATTCTCATATTAATCGCAGCAGCACCTTGGAGTGAACTCCTGCAAGAAGGAAAGCCAGACTGCAGTGGGAACTTTGCATGTATACAATAAAGGAGACAGTCTGCTCTTTTGGCCTTTACAATAAAGTAGATAACAGAAATAAATAGATGAGCACTGAAAGAGCAAGCAGCATAGAAAGCATCGGGTGAAATTATAACACTTTGAGTAAGCAGTGAATACATAGAAATTGCTTTCTAATTTACATTTTTCTGAAACCAACCATACTGCTTGCCTTCAAGTGGACAGAGCAGTGTTGCAAAAACCTTCAGTACATTCAGCTCAAGCTTGACAGCTACCAATTAATCCATCCATTAACTGAATAGCTGAGGAAAGAATAAATGGGCTGGAGCATCATGATCTTCAGTGTTATTGTGCTGATTCAAATGTCAGCAAATTACAGCTATGTCACCTGTAACAGTCTTCTTGCCTACTGTCTGAAGCTTCTTTGCTGTTTTTAGGTTCTAAGAGAATAATCTTCTCATTTATTAGAGTTCTAAGAAAAAAGTCTTCCTTCTTCAGTAGGCACAGGTGGCTTTTCAGCTCACACATAACAGCAAAACAAAGTCACTTTTTGGGGAACAGATACCTGCTTTTGTGTCATTTTCTCTACTGTGATGAGGCTGAAGTTTGCATTCGACATCTGAAGCCAATGAGAATTCTCTAGTGGGTCTCACTGCACACAGCTTTATAAAGCAATGGTGTCTTCACTCTCAGTCTTGAAAAATCAGTGTGTGCTGAGCCCTGGATTCACTTGGACGTGCTGATTTCTAGATCCACACGCACTCGATCCATGCGAAGCCTGGAGCACAAGTTCTGTAGCTCATGAAGAGCAGTTATAAAGACTGTGTTTGCCCTGTTAGTGGGAGAACATATCATAAGAAAGAAGGTAGAAAAGATGAAGGAGGAATTTACATTCCTCTATTTTATTCTGTAGAACTACTGAAAACAAAGGAAGATAAGAAATTTGAAAGGACAAGGATCAGTTTCAGAAAGAAAGGATATTTCTCAGAGAAAGAGTAGAGGTACTCAGAATGGCAGAAGGGAGTGGGAAGCAAACATGTAGCACAGAGGACCAGGGTACATCTCCTTGATCTCCTTGGAGAAATAACCATCTCACAATAGGTCTGCAAGGTGGCCCAAAATGCACTGTAGATCATGTCCTGGGTGTTCTCCACAGATACCAGCTGGGTCTCCCAAGAACCAGTGCCACGAGCTCCCCAGCAGAAGGGAGTCCCACATCACTTATTATCAGCACTCACTCTGCTCTACCTTGTGAGTGTATCCAGACATGCCAGAGGAGAGGTCAGAGCTTCTCACTACTCCCAAGTCCCAGAAGACAAACATAACATACACCAGGACTACTCATGGAGGTGGTGGGTGCAACAATACCAGCCTGGTTCACTGGGACAAGTCCATAAAACACAGAAGAGGAAAGTTATGTTGGGAGCTCATAGATTAGCATCCATGACATTATTTCTAGAAGTGCTATGCATTTACCACCATTCCCAGAGTTCAAAGGGAACTGACAGCTCTAAGGGCTTTCCAAAAAACATAGTAAAGGATTTTCATTTGCTTTTCCTGATTCAGAGCATGTGAGAATCTCTCTTTATTTCATGCATGGGGAAGAGAGTACAACTTTTTCAATGTTTTGGCAGAAAAACAGAAAACTAGGTTAAAATATATGAATTAAGATTTTATTAGAAAGTCTTCAGTATGAAAACCCCAGAACTGTATCACTTTAGAGATTTTGGTCACAAAGAAAGGGCATTGTTTTCTTTCCTTTTTTAAGCACATTAAAAATGGATGAAAACAAGCACACAGCCCTCCAGCAGCTCCCAGCCTGCCCACCCTCTGGGGTTCAGTTGGAAAACTGTGCTTGGAAAACATCTACTAAAATGTTGGCAAATGCATATCAGCTTTTTCCCAAAAGACCTAACAGGCTTTTATTATCCAAACATATCAGATGGCTTGGAAAATCCACATCTGTCCTGAGCTGCCGAATGGGAAATGAGATCAAAATGTGAAACTAAGAACTTCCGATACCTTCTTCACAAATGACATTAAAACCAGAGGAGAAGGAGCTTTAGCTTCTCCATTCCCCCTCATTCCATCGGCTCCAGAAGCCCCAGCAGGAGGAGGCTGTGAGTGAGGAGCTCCCTGTGCAGCCAAGGAGCCTCTTTCCAGCTAAATACAGAGGAGAGAAATGAAGAGCTGCTATTTCAAGGAGCCAGCCCTGGTGATGGTCTCAGTACCAGCATTTTACTTGAACAGATAAATCAATCCTTGCAACCCAGAGAAAAAAGAAAAATATGAACAAAGAACTTTCTGCTGGTGTTTCTTAAACCAGAGAAAATAGTTTTAATATAATTTTAATACTTTTAATATAAGGTCTGTTTTCATCAATTAAGATTAACTTTTTAAATACAACATCAGTGCTTACTAGAAGGAATGTTAAGATTAAACTCAGCACACAAGTCTGTGCTCATAGTTTTTCCCTCTCTGGACGTTACAAAAAAAAAAAAAACTGCACACTTCCCTTTTTGCTCTGGCAGTGACTGCTGCAGTTTTTATTTTCCTCCCTCTCTGCTGCTGATGCCAGTTGAGCATGGAAAGACACACAAATGGAGAAAAGTCACAGGAGAAAACTGACAGGAGAAAAGGCTTTTGGAGTGAAAGTCACCTTACATCACTCAAAGTTGCTAGGATTAGCTCATTTGAACTCCTATGGAGTTGGGAGATGTGGTGTTTGGAGATAAATCCAGCTTTTCTTCAGTGATATAGTTCATCCACTATAATAAAGTTTCCACCAGGATGAATCTGAGTTTAGCTTTAGGCTTCCTAGTACCTGTTGTTGTATGCCAGCACAGAGTGCTGCTCTGTGCAAGTCTCTGTGTTTCCAGAGCACTCAAGAAGGCAGGTCAGCACTCAGGCTGAATCCTCCCAAAATGCTGGAGAGAGTGTTTCTGGGATACAGAAAAAATTAGACACACACAGCCTAGGGCAATAAAAAATAATATGAAGTGGGAGTTTTTCTGTGCAAACAACTGACTATTGAGATGGAAAAGACTCATTAAAGGAATATAAAACTTACAACCAATTGGATCCACATAATTATTCAAATCTGAAAAAGTCAAGAAAAGTCAAGACAGTCCTGAGATGTTTTCTGTAAAGTTCCCTTCTGATGTGGAGCTGTGATAAAGCACTTGGAGTGAATCATCACCTTATTCCCAGAGCCAGATAATGGGACATACACAAGTATCTGTCTTCACCCAGTTATCAGCTGCAAAGCCAATAAATGCTTGATGCATTCCTCAACTCCTGTCCTGGAGTCTGGGTCTTTCAGGGGCTGGGCAGGCTTGCAGGCTTTAGAAACAGCACAAGTGTCACACTTGTACCTCACCCCAGCACTGGCAGGTGGGGGGGTGGCAAAGAGGAAACATCTTGTAGGTGTAAAACTTGTCTACTAAAACCCAAGCAGACACATTTGATCTGTGTTGCAGAGACAGAGGACAGTATTTAATCAGGCTGGACTTGAACTTGTCAGTGATCTAAAGATTAGTTGTGTTCTTTATATCAGAAATGAGGATTTCCTGACCTCAGTGTTGTCTTTATGTGGCTTCTGGATGTGTAGGTTCACAGTTTAGCCAGTGAAGAGGGCTATTGTGTCACCAGAGCCAATGAGATGTTTGCCATTTTGCCTCACTGGGACCAGGATTTTCGGCAAAGTGCTTAAGAAAGCAGGCAGTAAGTTAGAAGAGAAGGAAAAATGTGATCTGGACAGCCCAGGCTTTACCTGTCTATTGGCAAAAAAAGGGAAAGCTGTAGCTTCTATGTTACAACCATAGCTAAAACTGTTAAGCTCTGTGTGCTGTGCTGTCCTTTATCTCGTGAAACCCCAAGGTCTTTTCCTTTCTCCCAAAACCTATGCAGATCCTGCAGTTTTCATATGGTGAAATAAGTCCGTGCTACACTTTGATGCTGTTGTCACCAGATGTACCAGATTGGCAGTGGTCCTCAGATGAAAATATCACTACAGATTCTGATAAGACTCGGGTCAGCTGTCACTGAAGTGGTGACACTCCACACCCATCCATGTGTGTTTCCAGCATCCAGCAAACTCAGATCCACTTCCCCCGAATCCCCAGGGTGGAAACCTATTAGCACTAAGCAAGTCAGAACCAGGCAGGAGAACTGTCAGAGGCCTTCTCAAACATCTCACACACATCCAGAAAACATTTTTTCTAACCATGGCCCACATCACTAACTGAGCCAACAGGGACTTCTCTCCTGACCACCCTGTTGTTTCTTACTTTCAGCATCTACTCAATCATCTTCTCCCATTAACTTCTTTCCAGCAATTAATTCAGAAAAATACATTTTGGCACCAGCTTTGATGTTTTAATTGTCCAAAGTACAGATAAAATTCAGGAGCACCTTCTCAGCCTGCAAGATCTACTGCTGTGCTCCCGGCATTTTCCCTGTCCATATTGTGTCAGAAGAAGGAAACCAAGAATCTCACCACTGCCCGCATTTCTTATCAGTTGGTTCACTTTTTTTTTTCCTGTAGGCTGAGCCTTTCATCATGGTTTGCCACCTCAAATGCAGTCTTACATTCACATGGTCACACAGTTTTCCAGTGGTGGTGGACCCAAGCATGGCCAGCTTGGTGTCCAGGCAGTGAAATCCTGTATCCATCCACACCCTGCTGAGTCAGCATTGCTGCATCCCAAAGAAGCCCCTCACCAAACTCAGCTCTGATGTCAAATGGGGCCTCTGGGCCTTCTCATAAAATAAATATTTTCCCATGTAAGATCTGCTGGGACCACAGATGAAGGTGGACTGCATTAGGCATCTGTTTTCCATTGCAACCAAGCTGTTTTGAAATCACTTACATTTTTTGCAGGAGTGTTAGCATGTTACCATCAGCTTCAATGGGAATTTCTATGCCAGAGTAGCAGATGAGGCAGTCCACCACTTTGCCTCTCCTTTTTTTTATTTTTTTTTTTAATTTAACAGCACACACAAATATTAACATATCGTCCTGATAAAGCTTTGTTTATTGGCATGGTGCCAGCCCCTCTGCAGTGCCTCCTGCTTGGCAGCCTAATCTCCTGAAGTTCAAGGGATGCAGTCCAAATCTCTTAGCAACACGAAATCTCATTCAATTAACTTTGTTGGGGGACAAAATCATTTTGCTACTGCTGCTTGCCAGTCTGCCATATACAATATGCCATCCAGCAGTTGGGCCATGCAGCCTTTAGACACAGCAAGGAGGCACAGCACACTCCAGCACGGCAGCCCTGGCTACACTGGCCATCCTGAGCTGCAAAGCAACCCATCAGCCAAAAACTCCTCAGAAAGGTCCACAGTGGCAACAGATCCAAGCCATGGCTTGGGTTTTAATGGCTTCTGTTGATGCCACTTGTGGTCTGCTTCCAGCAGAGACTCCTACTCCAGGCATCACTGCTCCCTCTTGGGAGTCACATGCCATCCCTGGCTTGAGAGATGCTGGGGCAGCAGCCACCAAAGAGGTGTCCCAACCCAGCAGGGCCCTGCACTGGCACCAGCAAGTGCCACAAACTAAGTGTAAGAGTATACAGCTCCTTCTGGCACTGCCCTATGAATAACAGCCCGAGCCTTGGGCTCCAGGGGATGTTCTTTTGTACCTGTGAAAAGCAGGGAAATGTATGGGGCTGTCTTACAAGTCTGCAGAGGAGAAGAAAATGAAAGTACTACTAATCTCAGCTAGAAGATGCTGGGTGCTGTATCCTCTGGGGAATGGTGGGTTAACATCATAGGACTCTCCTATGTGTGATTTTACACAGTATTTATGCTTAACTGAAACACGGGAATCTTTAATTACAAATCTAAGACATTAAAGGGAAATTAGCTTAGTTCAAATTAATTTTCTTTCCAGAACTAGTCAAAAACAACCAAAGAAAACAGTAATTTGATTCCACCACACAGCAGGTGGCATTATATTCTTCATTAAATCATACAGATATGACTAATATTAATCTTCATTTGTACCACTAAGCATCAAATTTGGTATCCATCACACCATCCTTAGCATACTAATTATTTTTAAATGTATTTCATTAATGTGTTATGACATAAGTAAAAGCAGGGAATAGGACCTGGACAGGAATTAATCCCTCTCCCACCTCCCCTCCAGACAATAGATCCCAGCATTTCTCTGAAATGTCTGCACCAATATTAGAGCATTAAGGAAAACATATAGAAAATCTACACTTATTTTTCCTTCTATTACTGACTTCCAAAAACTCTTGCAAATAAATTCATTGTGTTGGGGCAGAGGGTTCCCTTATCTTAGTCTCTTTTAATATTGGAAAGAATCTTTCTGAAACCAGATGGTAATTTACAGTTCATAGGCAGTAAAATGCATGTCCATGCCTTTATAGAGGCATACACCTTACTTATCTCTTACTCTGTTTAGTGTGTCCCCCCCCTCACCTTTTCCAAGCTTCCCCCTAAAATGCCACCCATTTACTGAAAAGCTAAATCCTATCCAGTCTGCTCAGTCCTGGATAAAACACAGTTGTTGGCAGCATGATGTTAAATTTAATTTGTGTCTTGTAATGTAAATGCACCCAGAGACTGAAGCAATAGACACATTGTTTTTATAATTCAGGTTTTACATACAGTATCTTTTTTCCTCCAGACACTCTCAAAGTGCAGGAAAATCAGTATTTTACAGGGAGCACATGAGTTAACCATCTCTGTTGAAAAATGTCACCATGAATTTGTCACTGGTCTAGGGTGACATTTAAGGTGGCTACTATGACAAAATATTTTTCCCTGAGAAAGCTGCCTTTTTGGGATTTTCAAGATCACCAAAAAAAAAACCCAAAAAACTCCCTTTAGTTGCAGTAAATACACATAGCCTAACCTGTAATTTACCATGTTATCCAGGAGCTAGCTTTGCAAATACAGCTTTCCAAAACTTTGAGAAGCTTTTACTAGCATGGCCTTGCAGCAAAACAAAATCCTGGAGCTAACCAAGCATGCAGGGAAAATCTATGTGCTGAGGACCTAAGGGCAGGTGTCTTACTAAGAAAATGATACAAACTCTTGGCTGAGCCCCAGTAGGATAAAGACTCCAAATTGTTTCTGTAGAACTGTGATACTGCTTTTATATTTCTGAGAGTGGTATAGATGCACTTTTCTGTGAAAGCAGGAAAATTCCTACTGCCACTGCTGAGATCCAGGTCAATCTCATAAATATTTACCTCAACCTGCAGCAAGCCCAGCTAAGCCTTCCTGCTGGTGTCAGTGATGGGGTGAACAATGTGCAGAACAGCCAAGCCAGTGGGTTTAGACTCCAGGGATCTGGCTGTACCATGAGTCCCTTGCATGGGGTTGCCAAAAGTCCCAGGAGCCCCAATGTTGGCACTGATTTTTGTGAATGCTTGGCCGTAGCCAAAGCCACTGGAGACCTTGTCTCCAGTTTTCTCAAGCCCTGGTTTTCCACCAATAATTTGGGATAACCACAGGGGCTGATACTATGAGTGTGCTGTGAAGCTTATGAAGTTAATATTATAAGTACTTTAAGACCCTGGTTTACACAGAGTTACAAAAGGATTGTTATTTTTAAGCCTGCACAGCCAAAGACTGTAAACTGATAACATTCACCTTCAGAAAATAGATTTTTATCTTCTCACATTAAACCTCACCAGGGTAAAACTTACTTCTGTCCTCCTGCTGTTGAAATATGTTGCCATAAGTGTTTAGTGTAACATCTGACCTGTTTCTCTTGAATCTTCCTAGATTACGGTCAAGTCATTTGCACTTCAATAGTTCAGAGGCTGTACCACAATTTCTGGAGCTGGAAAGTAGCTCAGCTGTAAAAACTTGCTGGAGGCTGTAAAATGGCATAAAGAGGCTAAACCAGGGAGTATTTTTAAAGACAGTTTTGGAGGGAGACAATTATTACACTTGAGTCCTTCCTCCTCTGCTCCCCTTTTGGTTGTGAGCCTAAAAATTACAGAGGTCTTCGAGGCTGTCTTTCCAAAACTGCTTAAAGACAAAACTACAGCAATCATTTGCCAGCTCTCAGACTCAACAGGTAAAGCAGAGTCATCAGTGCAAAGTTAAATGGCCTGATCAATAATGCACTGGGGCTATACTGATTGCTTATCTTCAGAAAGGGACAGGGGAGGAATAGATGTGTGAGGACTGTAAGCCTTATGTGCCAGCTCTGCTATAAGGGACAGGGGACCTATAGTAACCAAGAGCTGTCTGCTCTTCCATCACCACACAAACCCTGGCATGGCAGACCCACTGTGGTCCCCTAGCTAATAAAATCATACAGAACTGCCCACAAAGTCTTAACACTTGAGAGTCTAATACTGTGAAATGTGAAATGCTTCTTTGCAGAGTGTGCCACTTGGAACTACATCATCTTCCCCAGACTCCCTCCCTCCCTTCCCAAAACACCCCTCAGCTAATACATGTAATTTAATAGCCATGTATTGTTTAAATCCTCATAAACAGCATGAAATAAAATAGAGAAACTAGGCTGCCTGCAAACCTTCCAGGTCTCCAGAGAGGTGGCAAATTGTATCACCAGTCCCTCTAGAATTCCCAAAGATCCCCATCAATTCTGTTTGCACCATCAGATGCTGTATTCTATATAATGGACAGATAAAGACACATTCTGAAACACATTCTACAGTAGAGATAAATATACAAGCTGTCTCGGTGAATTAGTTTCATGTGTAAATAGCTTCCTGAAGAGCAGGCTCAGTTTGACGGTTAAAATCTGATCCAAAATCAGCAGGACTCACACAAGAAAAAAAAAAATTAAAATAATCCCCTACTTTGAAGCAGGGGCTCTGAACCAGGTCTTTGGTTAATTGGAAATGGATAACATTGGATATGACACCTGCTGGGCAGTCTTTGGTCACTAATCCACTCCAGTTGCCCACAAAGGCTTGCAGCCTTGTCACCCTTCATGCCAGGCTCAGCAGGGAGGTGAGAGATGAATGCCTCAGAAAGTCAAACTACTCACCCCAGCCCTGTTATCTTCTGGATGGGGTCGGGGCAAAGCCACGGGGGAGCACAGGTGAAGTATGCATTGCCACTGGCCATGCAGCACCTGCCTCCAAATAGGAAAAAGAGACTTTGGTCTCCAGCACTATGGATAAACAGGGGAAAAAAATACAAAAAAGTCTTAAAAATTCAAAGAATTTCTACTGAAATAGTGCCATAAACTGGTGGGAAAGACTTCTCAAAGAAAGTAACTTTCTCTGTGGAAACAAATAGATGATTCTCAAGTGGATGCCCCTGCCAAGCCCTAGCACTGAAGTCCTGTAAAAAGCTCCAGAAAGGGATTTAGCCTGGCTTTTAGGCCAGGACAAATCCCACTGGCTTGTAGCTGACATACCACTTTTGTTAATACAGAAGTTGGTTTTTATTCCTTCTGCCAAAGCAACCTGGCCCGCCTGGTCCCGCAGTGAGGTCATAACTCAGGGCTGATCACATCACAGCACGTTGCCATGGCAATGCTTGAACTGTCACAAAGGATGTGCGCTGTGATTTCACAGCAGATGGGCTGTGAGGGAGGAAGCCCTCATTTAAATTTTAAAAATTGCTTTAGTAATTAGCAAGAGCAATAGAAAAAAATTTAAAAACATTGAAAAGAGAAGAAAAATCCCCAAACTGTCAGTCTCAGCAAAGGTTATAGCATTCACGTGAGATCTGCAGGCCATCCACAAGAAAGGCCAAGCTGCTGCTCCAAGTTCACTGAGCTTGTCAGGTCACTGATAAGTCCAAAAAAGTCTGGAGCCTCCTTGGCTACAGGAAGCCCAGGGCAGCCGTGGGTGAGCAAAGCCCCCCTGGATCATCCGTGCATTTCAAAGCCAGCCGCCCTTCACAGGGACCTGCTAGGAATGGCACAGGGCAGGCAGAGGCTGCCAAAGGCTGTATTAAAACACTGACTGCCTGACACAAGTCACTACAGTGGCCTGACTTCAGAAGTTTTTAGCAAGGAGCTGGCTCTGTTATTGCTATGGTCCTTCTTAATGAAGCACGAAGAGCACACAGATGTGCTTGCATCCTTTCAGGGACAAGGTGGAGTTTTACTCCTCAAAGATAAGAGTGAAACACTTTGGCTCCCTAAGTTTCACAGCCCAGCAGCACTGACCCACAGCAGCCTACACTGGCCTTGTCCTGCATCCTCAGCAGCTCTCACAGAATGATAACCCACTCCCACCTCTTGCCCTGGCACTTGGGAACAGAGATCAACAGTGAACACTGGAGGCAGAGCAGATGGTGTCAAACTTTCCAGATAGCCATGGTGCAGCCCTGTTCCCTCCTCGGGTTTCTCCATCCCTGGCAGAGGTGACCTTGAGGAAGCCAAGCCTCGGGTCCCCATCCCCATGGCCACCACAGCTCACTGCAGGGACGCCGGCGTCCCCCGGCTCGCCACAGAAGCTCTCTTCCACATGACAGCAGCTCAGCAACCTCAAGGCAAAATTAAATCTCTCTCCCTTCTGCCTGCAGCAGGCAAAGCACGTGGTGTTTCAGAGACCTTGGGCTGAGTCCTCATATTTAATGGGGAGAGCAGACTTCAATGCAGCTTGTTCCTTGTTCATTCAGTGACTAACTGTTGATCTCTCTAAGAATAAGCCAGATGGTTCCCGTGATAAGTGATCAGCTCTCCTGGAGTTTTTGAAACAGAAAAAGACAGATGCCTGCGTGCCTCTTGCCAGGACCCATCTTAAGCTCAGGCGATGAGTGCAAATGCTTAGGGAGGTTGTGTTCAGGGGATTCTCTCCATCCAGGCTTAGCAAGTAATCTTCCCCAGCCCTTCTTCCAGGAGGGGAGGCATCTTGCCTTCTGACAGCTTCCCCCAGCTTAAGGGCACTACAAATCATAAGATCAGCCCTTAGAATTGGCTCAGACTTTGATATTGTTTTCTTTTTCCGTGCATTCATATTAACATCTCATTTTGCAGACAGCACATCTGATGGGTGCTCACTACTTCAGCTTGTATTTGCACACGCCGGTGACTGAGAACACTGATAGGAGCGACAAAGCATTTTAGCAAAGGAGAACGCTTGCTTTGGGAAGCTGTTTTGCTGGGGTGAGGAAAAAAACCCACCAGGCTAAAGAGCTTTGTTTCTCAGCCATTGATGTGCACACCACCAGTCAAGCACTTCCTGCCCTCAGCGCAGAGATCAAGGTCTCCACAAGAGAGGGAAAACAGGTAGCAGTGTTTGTCTGCTGACTTCTTTTTTTTTTTTACCTTAATTTCACCTTCTGATTGTACAAGAAGCCTGATTCCACTACCGAGCTGGCAGTAGAAACAAAGAGCCAACAAATCGCTATGCCCATGCAGGGTTAGAAGAATGGGGTGGAAGAGGAGATGGGAGCAAGGTGTAAAATTAGCAACAGAAGCTGAGTTTGGTTCTTCCCAAAACCAGCTCCAAGGCTGGTTTAGTAGCTTGGCCCACCAGCCAAGGGCTGGCTCACCTGCCCTGGGAGAAGCAAACACATCCATTCCAAAGCTCACAGCCTACCTGTCTGCTGCTACGTCTCGTAGGCAAAACTCACTTGATCTCAGGCTAGCATAAAAATGAGAAACGTGTAGCCATGCAGTCAACAGAAAACACTTCTTTTATTTGCATGCCTCTGTTGTGGCTCTTAGAGGATGTACATTCCCTTTTAGGATATTTATGCAGGATCTTCAGAGCAAAAGTCAGAGTTGCACCTCCAAGACCGGGAATTAGATCTGTAATGCTGACTCAGTCTGCAATTTCACAGGATTAAACAGTCAGAAAGAAAACATTAGACTGAAAACGACTGAAATGTATGTGACAATACACGTCAGACAATCATGTCCACACCGTAAGAAAACATGTATCAGTACACAGTTCATTATGTCTGACCAAGGCATTATTTCACAGATGAGACTGCAACTTTATCTGAGGGCTTTATGGAGCAGATGTCACTCAAACACTGAGACAGTGCACAGAAGGAACAGAGAGGGCACTAGATTTAAAGCAAGCAAGTACTCTGCCCTCACTTTCCTGGGAAATTGTGCACGCATGTTCACTGTGCTTTGTAATCAGTGTGGCTTTCATTGTGCTATTAATTAAAAACAGAGGCCTTATGCAAAAGAAATTTAAAATTGCAAATTTCCTTTTGCATATTCTGCGAAAGCAATTTCCATTTTGCTATGTTACCCCGCGTCATGTTAATGTTAGGTTTTTATAAATGAATACTGAGACTTTGTAAGAGTATTCGAATTGCATTCACCAGTGATACTTTTTTAATTGCGTGACTTCCCAAGGAATGAAGGCTTTTTTAATTATAAACTCTAATCTTAAACACCGTTCTGCAATCCCTCAGTAAACCTTTGATCGTTTCACTTAACTTCAAATAAATTTGACAGAATCAGAGATAACTGACCAACTACAAGTTTCCCAAAAGGCAGCATCCAGGTAGAGATGCCCCACAGCCTGTTTGTCCCACTCCTCGAGATTCAGAAGAATTTGATGACCAAGTCAAAAAACATTCACAAAACCAATCTCTGTGCACTATATTTTGTACCTCTGTGTGGGAAAATGCCAGGTCAGACACAAGCAGGTATTCTTAGAGTCAGATGACACAGTGTGAGCAGCTTCTCTAGCAGTAACATTGAACACAGAACACACACCTGCTCAAACAGTTGTCCTTAGTTTATTCATATAGGATAGTAGTAACAATTGCTCCAATTTTAAACCCACATCCTTTTCATCTCAAATACAGAGAATTATGCTTAATTTGTAGTGACCTTCCAGTTCCTAATTTGTGTGGCACCATCCACGATTTTGGGGAAGGCAGCCAAGGCTCACTGCGGGCCTTACTTGGTGCAGGGATCTCTTTGGCCACAGGTTAGAACTGCCTTTGTTGCAACCTGGGCTTGATGTCTGAAATCCCGCACCTGGCTCCCACTGACAGTACTTTTTTGCACTTGAAAGGCAACATTAGCTGCCATATCACCTAATCAGTCAAAGAGCCTTCTACATTTGGAAATGCAAAAAAAAAAAAAAAGCTAAACAGGCCTTAAAGAACGTGTCAATTAGGACAACAGCAAGCAGATGATTTTTCACCTGCTTTTCCACTGATCTGCCCTTTCAAGAACATTTTATACTCAAAAGTATAGTAGTCTTACTAAAACACTTCGGTTTGTCTCTTTTTCTAGATCGTGGAAAAGGAATTCAAGACAGTAAAAAAATTTTGCATCCTGGAGGAAAAGCTTTGCTCCCTAAAAAAACTTTTTTCTTGCACCCGAGTATTCAAAAACCAGAAACATTTTCAGGGGTGGACAGCTACGGAAGACAAAACATATTCAGTAATATTTAAAAGAGAAAGAAATTTCCATTAAAAAAATATCAAAACCACCAACAGCTTTCGGGACGAACATCCGAGTTTGATGGGCATCAGCAAGCTTTAATGGGCATCTTCTGTGCCCCCAACAAGTTCAGAGAGTGTGCCCAAGCTTGTCCCTGCCTAACAGCCTCCATCTGGAAAGCGAAGTTAGCAGGAATCCCGGGGCTGGTGGCAGCAAGGAAGGAATCCATCCTGTTATCAAATACTTACAGAGAGAGACTATACTCAGTCAGGCAGTCAAAAACACGCCTACTCAGATAAGGGTATCCCTGCAAAGAAATCTCTTGACACTGCTTTGACATATTTACGTTCTTCTGCGATTATTCAGTTGCAATAACTTAGAGCTCCTCGTCTGACACTCAAACACGAGCCAGTCCCCAGCCCTACACGGGGAAGGGAAAAAAAAGGATGCCTAGCAAAGTTACTCAGCTGGGTTAAGGGCTGCAGCCTGGCCGACCTGCTGGTGACACGGGACAGGGTGAGAGCCGAAGCAAGCCGAGATTTAAAGCCTGTAGAGCACAAAGTATATAATTAAAAGATTAATCTAATGCGATCTAATCAAAGATACCACGTCTAGATAGCACATCCCTGAAGTTACAGTGAGATTATTCTACTCTTAAATCTTATTAGCCAGGACTTGTTGGAAGATCTGCTATTTAGTAGCAAGATACAATCGGTAAATTATTTCTTTTAATTAATTCATTGAAGTAAACAGAAAATAGTCTGGGTCCTATCAGTCTACATCTCTTTGGAAGAAAGGCAAGGAGTTCAACGGCAGTTTTAAATTGGGGAAAGGATTCCTGCGTTGCAGCAGAGGAGCAGAGATTGCGGTAGCATCCCTTGGAAATACACACCACCTTCTTCAAAGCAACAAAAAAAAGCACCGCCTGAAGCCCACCCAAAAGACTGTGGCTTGGAAAACCTCTGTCACAAGCGGAAGATGAAGAAGTGCCTCCCACCTCCCCAGGTATTCTGCCCCGCTTCCGAGGGGCAGTCTCACGGCAACAGCACAGCCTCATCCAGACCCTGGGGATCGCCGTGCCCGCAGCGGGGGTCACCCCGCCGTCTCTACAGCAGGGATGCCATGCAGAGATGCTGCTCCCGTCCCCACGTCCTAGAACGAGAGTCCAGCCGCTGCCATCCCCCCACGGGGAGGTCCAGCCCACGGGATACTGGTCCGAGGGTCCTCACTCCCAGCCCCTCTACTAAGGGTCCATATCGCCCTCGGCTCGCACCGCCCGGGGCCGGGGCGGGGAGGGGGGGTCCCCCGCTGCGACCCCCGGCTCCACCTGGACGATC
>WBNO01015737.1:235857-281803 GCA_013400575.1 Peucedramus taeniatus
ACTGCGGGGAGCGGCGAGGCGGAGCGGCGGCTCCGAGCCGGGACCGCGGCGGGGCAGAGCCGGGCGCCCCGCTCCATCCCTCCTCCGCCCTCGGCGAAAGGCTCTGCCTTCCCGTGGCATTTTATTTTCTCCGGAATGGGGAGATTTGAGGAAATTCAGGCTTTGGTACGTTACATTCACTTTTTTTTTTTAAATGAGGGGTGACTTTCCCGTTTGTTTTAGCTGGTTTCCAAAGACATCACAGAACTGTCTTCTTTTTTTTCCCCCCTTCACTCCCTCTGCGATGAAGGCGATAGGGAAGGATACTGATTTCCGCCCCCCTCCTTGCTGGGAATATAACTTGGAAATGATACAGGGAAGTACCTCTCTGACTTTGGGGTATCCCCATACCCAGCTCTTTCCTGAGCACTTTGGTTAGTTCAGAGCCTGGGAATCCCTCCTGAGGGAGACGGCCGGGGAGGCGGGGCATGGCTCTGATTTCCACCCCTTGGCCGCCCTAGCCTCTCCGATGGCGGCTCCCCATCCTTTCTTGGGGCAGGTGCTCCTTGGAAACCCGGTGAACTTGCGAAGGTCCTGCCGCGCAGGCGAACACAGCGAAAGTTTTGGATTGGAAGGTGGCGAGCAAAAGGGGAGAAAACATCCGAAGAAGTAGAGATGGGAGGGAAGAGTAGGACTCTTGGCTGGGTGGGAAGGGGATCTGGTGATCAGGATCGCTGGGCATCAGCAGCTCCTGCCTGCCGGGTCCCGCAGCAGCAGCGCGGGGAGAGCGGCGGAGTGTTCATTGCCTTGAGAAGCTGCACGTCTGACAGCCCAGGGTCACAGCACAAGGCTGTCCGTGAGGTGCCTTTTCTTTTTAAACTACAGATTAAACTTTGTGCGCGGGTTTTCCCTCTTGGCCGGGGCTGGGTCGTGGAGGCACAGATGTAACTAGAGGAGGTCTGATGTCTCTAGCAGAAACCTCATTCATGCAGCCTTACTGGGAAATGGCATGTGAATTAAGAGGGGTGTGTGCTGCCGTGGTTTTATTAGAGCAGTAGATGAGCAGAATTGCTGTTTCAGAGGTATCTGTGACAAGAGTGCTTTGCTAGTGTGATATATTTCTCTATCTGTGAAGCCTTTCTAATGTAGATGTGGTTTCAGTGTGTTGTATGAACTCAGAATCTCTTTGAAACAGAACTGCAGATTGATTTCTGGATCACAGAAAGCAAGGTACTGGCCAGCAGCTGGGAAGAGTATAAACGCTAATAATTGGCTGGCCCTTATTTTACTTTGCCCCCATATGCGTGTTTATCCCCTCAGGCTTCCACAGAAAGCAGTGGCCAAGAGCTCTCCCAGGTTTGTCCTCTCTTCTTGTATCCGTGATAAACTCAGTGCCAAAAAGCATGGATAGGTGTTTATAGCTCAGTCATCAGCCCAAAGACCTTGTGAATATTCGCCTTTGTAAAATGACGTTTTTCCTGCCTGTCCACCCCAAGAGTTGAGCTGTCAGAGTTTTGTCACACAGGACATTTCCTGCTGTCAGTGTTTGAAAGTAGCACGCTCTTTCCAGTCGCTTTCTCTCAGAACTCCACTTGCTTTTTTCCTTTTCACTCTAGTTACATTCAGCAATTTCCAGTCAATATCTGTAAAATGAATAATCCATTATATGAAACAGCCCAAGTTTGTAGTGTTTTTTCTTATGGGGAAGGGAAAGTTTTATTGTGTTTTTATTAAAAGTCAAAAAAAGCTAACATTAAATACAGTAAAGTTACTGGCTTCTTCTTGCATTTTCAAACCAGTTTCAAACTGCTCCAGGCTGGAATGAGAACACAGCAGGTTTTGCTCATCCTTGTAAAAGACAAAGATTTTAATGCCAGACATGACATCACTGTATTTGCATGTGTGACATCTTCAGGTTTTATTTCTTTTTGTTTTGCCCTAACTTGGATGATCCTCAGAAGTGCTGTTTGGAGTGTCTTCTGGTTGGGATGTTTTGATCCATGTCTAAATTATTTTTCTTTGTGTCCACTTAAGGAATGGAAACATCCACTGAAAATAAATATAAATAGTATTTTAATTAAAATTTGTTCAGAAACATGCAGTGTCACAGCTGAATTCCCTGAGATTTCAGCATGGCTGTCAGCTGCATTTACGTTTTGCGTGGAGTGTAATTGTAGTTTGACTTTCTTTCAGGTGTGAGGGTAATTCAGCAAGGGTGTTCTTTCCCTAAAGGTTATTGCACCTCTACATGATGCTATTTGTTCATACTGAAAGTAAGTAATAAACAAAAGTTGGCACTAAAATAATCTATAAAGGCTTTAACTTAAAGCCATTATGATTACTGCTGGTCTTCTGTCAGGGTGTGTTTACGTGTGTCACATCAGCTAGAACTAATATTTGTGGTTAGTTTATTTTATCAACCCTGCAAAAATAGATCTGAAGTTTACGGGATGTAATGATACAGTTCAGTCCCAAGGCAGCAGTAAGTTGGGGTTTTTTTCTGAAAAGCTGAAAGAGCTGTTGATTTCCAGAATGATTCAAATATTTTTCATATGGGGTAATATTTGAGAGTTTGGTTTGTGAAGGTGTAGCAAAATGGAAATAAAATAAGTTGGATGCTTGGAAGATGAAGGGAGGAGTGTTCATTTCCAGCCTTGCCTTCCAGAGACAGTTCAGAAATCAGCACGCCAGCCCTCTCCCCAAAACCACTGTGCATTTGCAAGGCAGAGGGCTTGTTTGGTTGGTTGTTTTGGTTTTAAAAATTAACACTTGGGGTTGTTGTAAAAGAGTTGTGAGCTTGAAAATAAGACAGTGAATTTGGCAAGCTTTTTTCAGAACCGTGGGACCCCAAACTGGTTCCTAAAGTGAAAACTGAATTTTCTGTAAGCTGAGTTTATGTAGAATGACCAGTATTGTGAGTCTGCTGGTGAAACTGAGGGAGAGGTGTGAAATGATTTTGTGTATTTAGCACTGCAGAAGGCTCAGATGGCTTGGTTTTGTTAGTGAGCAGAGAGAATGACACAGGCAAGGAGAGAAGGTTTAGGTGTTGGCAGCTAGGAGGGGACTTAAAAAAAAGTCATCCTGGGAGATTCTGATAGCTGAGGAGATGGATTATGGTGCAACACCCCTTGAATTCATGGATGAGACTGCATGTGGCCTGCAGTGGGCAGTGCCCCAGTGGGGCTGGTGGTGGGAAGGCTCATGTCAGTGTTTGACAGAGGGGAGGGTTTGTCTTCTGGAGAGGAGACAGGAGGAAGGACTGGGAAGCAAATGGGGAAGAAGGTGATCTGGAACACCTGCATGGTTAGAAATCACACATCAGGAGTGGAGGGGGTGAGCTTGCAGCAAGTTTTGACAACCTTCTGTGAAATAGCTGGGGGCAAGGGCAAGGAATTCAGCTTTGCTCTGAGAACAAGCCTCCCATCTGCAGTTTGTATCTTCTCCACGCTGTTGTCCAGTGGGGACCTGATCTAGCAAACTGGAGCCTTGCTTGCCTCTCAAACTATTACAGGATTATTGGGAGGAATTTGCAGAACTCCACAACTCCCACCCACACAGACTACAGGGTAAACAGTACCATGGTCCAGGCTCAGCCTTGGATGCAGTTTCTGTCTGCATGGTTCAAAAGCTCTGAAGTCTGTAGGCCTCTGTGTCAGGCTGCCTTTGTCTGGGATCTCCCAGCCTGATGGTTGAAAGGGATCTTTGCATTGTTTCCTGGTGTCCAATCTGAACCTACACTCCAGTTTTAAAACCACTGCTCCTTGTCCCATGGCTGCTGGCTTTGGTAAAAAGTGAGACTGTGTTTAATATCTCATCAGGCAGGGTACCAAGTGCATTGGTCTGGTCAGCACCCCACAAGCACATCAAGGACTTTCTCCTTGGGTGAATGTGCTGATAGTAGGTTTATCATCCCAGCCTTGTCTCAGTATGTGACATTGGCAATAATGTCCCTTTGCTGGTGTAACAGCCCTTTCACTCATGGGTTTTGCCAGCACAGCTGCTTCAGTGGCATGTCCTGCCCTGGGCTTATGCAAGGCATGGCAAGCATTGGTGGTACAGGGCTGATGGGAGATGTGCCCATGCAGACATGCCTGCTGTCATGTGCTTCTTCAGCTCTTGGTGTCTGCACACCAGCCTTCTGCTCTGGGAAGCCCTTGTTGCTGCTGGAGTGAAGCCCCAGTTCAGTGCAGCCCCTCCTGCAGGTGCAGGCAGTGGAGGCTCAGGATCCCAGGAACGGGCACATCCTGGCAAATGCAAATAGCTCTGTGCAAGTCACAGAGTTTCCTCAGGACCAGTATTACCTGCCCACGGTGGCTTTCAGTTCACTTGGTAAACTCTTCCACAGCTTGAAATTCATCTTCTTTACTGGAAAAGTGTTGCAAGATGAAAAGCAAAGCTGCTTGCCTTGTGTTACTCCACTTAGCAAACCCTTACCTTTGGCTTTGCAGAGAAACAGCCCTCTGCTTCTCTCCCTCCTTTATTAAGTGACATGTAGACATATAAATCTTTAGTGTTAGCTTTTAAACTGGAGCATTTTGATGCTGTGATTTGCAGTGTGGTCCCAGTTGGCACTGGTGGAGGGGACGATTAATTTCATGGGAGCAGTGGGTTGGGTGGGATGGGAACGTCTTGCACTGCTTTTTATTTATTTATTGAGCCTATTAGAGGCCTGAAGTCTTGGATTTTCCTTCTCTTGCCCCTACCATTCTTCCTGTCCTGACCTTATTTCCCCCTCTTAAATACTAAATATTTTTTTAAACTTGCAACCTCAAATTACCTGTTTATTTTGGCTTCTCTTTTGTAGTTGATTGTATGTTGTTCCCACAATTTTTAATAAGTGTTAAAACTGCATATTTCCTTCACTGGAGCTTAAAACAAATAACCCTCCACCAACAAACAAATTGAGACATTTGCTTGCTTCTTTTGAGTCAGTGACCATAACTAAGGAAGCCTCAGATTCAGTGTTACTTAACCTCTTGTCCAGTTTGATGGAGGAAGTGGAGTGGAGGAAGAAGTCCTGTGAGCAAAACTGTATAGGGAAGAATGTGGTTCCTTTCTTTTTAAGCAGAATAATGTTATTTGTGGTTTGTTTGGTTTTTTGTTTTGTTTTTTGTTTTTTTTTTTTTTTAAATACCATGAGGAAAAGCAGGTTCTGAGCTGCTGCTGAAGGCACTCTGAGAGGGATTTAATAAAATACCAGTATGTCTCAAGGTGTCTATGCCCTTTCCATTACCTTTCTTGTGTGTGTTCCCTTTTCTCACTCTTAAGTTTTGGACATTTATTTTTTACATTTCTCAACCTAATTTCATGCTTATTAGTTTCAGTTACTTTATGTTGCACTTCACTTAGATAGCAAAAGTGAGAAAATACTTGTTCTTTTTCTTAAATCCTACTAGCAAGACGAAAATCCAAGAGGATAAGAGTTGGAAGCAGTTAAGTTTTGTAGGGTTTCAGAGTGCCGGGGTGGTGGCCTAAGAAGTGGAGCAGGGAGGTTTTTCCTCCTCTCATGCCAGTGCAAGCCAGTACGAAGCAGACAGCAGCAGCATCTCCAGGCTTTGCTGCCGGGCTGGCAGAGCATTGCTGATTCACTTTCACACAAAATGAAGGAAAGTCCTGATGGTTCTGGCCTCAAGTGTTTCTGGGGCTATTCCTTCCCCTCCCCTCTCCTACCACCCACCTCAAAAGCAAATATGTCTTGTTTTGGGTTGTTTTTTTTTTTCAGCATCCTCTTGAGCACAAACTGTAAGGCACCACAGGGAGTTTTTCCTTGTCTTTTGTCTCTCCAGAAACTGATTTATTTAAATGATATGCTGGGAGCACGCTGCTGTTAAAGGCTTTGGTGCTTGTTGTCTTCCGGGCTTTGGTACAGCTTTCTTGAAAATTGTGGAAGATAGGGTTATCCCAAAGAATCCTAGTTTCCCCTGAAGCTGTTTTTTTCTGCATTTTTCCAGAGATTCCCCTTCCTGGTCTTCTGTGAAGAGTGTTGTTAATTTCCATGTGATTGAAAGGCGAGGAAGTTGAGTGCTCAGCTCCCTCCCGGGGAGAGCACTTGGCTGGAAGTCCACAGACTGTCATTGCTCCCACCCATGGGACCACCACTGCCCTCCTTTTGCTCAGCCAAAGGTAGTTACAGAGTCTTTTATCACTCCTGTATTTACTGTCTGGCATCCCCCCATCATCTCTTGCAGCCTTATGTCACCATTATGATGCTGCTTTTCTTTACCATCAAGTGATATTCAGTACCAGGAGTCATGACCTTGCAGTTGCAGATTTTTGAGATCTGTTTCTCATGTCTCAGGGCTTTGCATCCTTTTTTTTTTTTTTGAGACAGCAGCCCTTTTACCTGGGCTTTCACCTAAGGCACAGATCCTCCCAACCTATGCTTGGGTACAAGTACCTTGCCAGGAAGCTACCAGCTCCACTGTGTGACCATTTTGAGGGCTAGGTTTAGTTTTCTTTGAGAAACCAGCTGAAAAAGCTGGCTGATAATGCTGAAAAAACTTCACGTGGGGTTTTCAAACCAGGGAAAGTGCCAGGGGTTGCTGCGTGGAAGAGTTGGCAAATGCATCATGCCCATGCCAGGCTGCTGAGGACAGGGGCTGGTGGCCACTGGGGACCTGCAGGATTTTACCCAACTGTGGCAGGTAGGAAGTTTCCAGGTGTCAATGGTGATGAATAAATTCAGAGTATAAATGGTAATGTGTAAATTCAGAGTACAATGCTGCCTAAAGAAGCCTCTACTTCCCTCTGCCTGTCTGGGATTCTTCAGCATAAGGGAGGAGTTGCGTCCTGCGTGTGTTTTAAAGCAATTGGAGTGACAAGAAAGAATGATGTGTTTGGAGTGAACTGTTTTCTTTACTACTTTTAAATTGGTATCTGTTTAGAGCATCCTCACAATTTCACTATTGCTAAAATAGTTTTCAGAGGATATCCCTCCTCTGTGTATCTGTTGGCATCTTGTCTGTGTGCCTTGGTGATGTCAGGGGGGTGAGGTGGTTTGGGAAATACCGCTCAAGGCAAACACAAGTTTCAAAATCCACACTTAATCAGATAAAGGAAAAAAAATATCTTAGCTCTCTGAAGGATTTTGCTTTCAACCCTAAATACACTTGAAGTGCATTAGATTCTGTTTGTTTGTCCTGTTATCCTGGATCTTAGCCTTATCAACCTTATTTTTATGTGTTTACTCTCTGTGTGATGGTTCAGAAGAGCGTGCAAACTCTCGGTACATGGCCAAGTCAGGAGAGGAGTGTCACAATATATTATTCATGCTGAAAAGAGCTTGTACATAGGAATGATCTTAGCTCCAGCCCTTTCTCTTCTCCAGCAGCCAATCAGAGCACTGAGTTGGTGGATTTAAAGTTAATCTCCTGAAATCTGAACTCCTTTTTCCTTGCTCTGTTCTTGCCTCTTGATGAGCAGTGAATGGTCTTGTTCTCACCATAAAGTGCTCAAGGGTGAATGCTTTCAATCTCAGGGTCTACTGCCCTAGGGTGCAAGGGGTGAGCAGGCACCAGACACCCTTTGCCAAGTGGCTCCAGTTCTGTGCTGAGCCCTCTGAAAATCTCCCACAAAAATTCTGGGGGACTTAAATATAAGGTTCTTCTAAATTTAAAAAAGAAATGTACACAAATCCCTGTCTGCGCCCTCTGCTCAGTTCAGGAGGAAGATCATTGTTAAACACATGGTTTGCATTTTTAATTTCTTTGTGGTACCCTCTTCCTTTACTTTTTCCCCTACCAGTCTGTTTCCACCCTGATATTTTTTGGAGGGCTCCATTTGCATCCCAACAAGGAGCTGTGGCAGGGTGCTCATAGGACAAGGAGAGCACTTTTCCATCTGTGTGCACAGTGCTGTTGTGGTGCTTGATGGAGACAGGGATCTGCTTTGAAATGTGCCATTGAATGGGAGAAGTGTGCGAAGTACTTTGCAAGGAGATTCTGGGTATTTAACACAAGTTGCATCCCAAAATTGGTGGTGATGTAAATGGTATGCAGTACTGTGTGGCTTAGGATTTGTGGCTGTTTGCAGGCTGCTTTACTTACAGATGGTAGCAGACAGCAAGAGGGATGGGAATTATCACCTGGGCTCTGCCAGGCTTTTAGCTTTTAGATATGTTGTGTGGAGTGGTGTGAGTTGTAGTTTGATGCATTCTGAATGGTATTTGGAATGTATTTGCACAGGAAACCTGAATTCATACCTGAGTTTCCTCTCTGTATTGATTTTTGCAGCCAAGGTAGGAATTTGATCATATTTTTCAGTTATTTGCCTTGCATTCAAGGCATCCTTTCCTCCTTGCCTCTCACTGGCACAAGCAGTAGGACCACTTACACTGGTTCATGTTTTCATCTAACATGCTTTAGTTATTTTATTTTGTTTTTCAGTCTGCTGTATTTTGTTCATCCCTGTGTAAGTAGGGGTTTTATTTGTTCCTTCTCTCTTGTCCTGATCCTTTTACTGAGTCTCAGGGTGGAGGTTGCTACTGTGTGTTGCAAGGTCACTGCTTGACTTGTGTGTCTAGGCCCTGCTGTAGCATCTCCCAGATGAGTTCCATGCTGAGCTTCTGGCACAAATTGGCTGAGACACCCCTCTCCTGCTCAAATTCATGACTGCTGGTCTGCACAGCAGTGGAAAAGGACTGTGATTTGCAGCCCTTTAGTATTGGTGTTTGCAGCTGGCAGATCCTCATTTTGGAGCCTTCTTCAGCTTCTGCTCTGGCCACTTGGCTTGTTTGGGGTTGCAGCTTGATAAATTTGTGGCTAGTGCATGAATGGCCCATGTCCCTCTGCTGTCTTGTAAAATCAGTAAAAAATAAGTTCTCGAAGGGTTGGAAACAGAAAATGTAATACACACTTAGCATTAAAGTTTTGCTGGAGGAGAAGGTAAAATGTCAACTTTTTTTTTCCTTCTCTTTTAAATGAAACAGCTAATAGGAAGTTGATTAAGAAACATTTGAGGTTGGGTAGGTTTTTCTGGTCATTAAAGATTTTTTTTACTTGTCTGCTGCTTTAAAATATTTGTTCTTAAATTAAGCAAAATAGATGGTGTGAGTGAGGGACAGCCCAACACACATCTGAATTTGGCAGGATTCTTCCTATGTGATGTTTCATCCTTAACGTGATTTAAATTATTTCAAGGTATTAAAGTCTTCAAATCAATGTTTATGATAACTTTAAGACACTCCCCACTCAAAGCATGAAGGAGCATTACATGCTATGGATTTTAAAAAGAAGCAGTATACATTCATTGCTAATTATGTACTTTATTATCAAGTCTGAGTAGTAATTATTTTCCAGAGTATGTTTGGCAAATTGTAGTTTTTAATAAAATTACAGAATAACATAATTACTTGAAATTTAACTTAATATACTACTTTTATGTCTTAGCACAGTAAGGATCTACTAAGGTCCCGTTTGATCTGCATTGAGAGCAGCAGGCAGAATCGTGTTTGAAGGTGAGAAAAGTCAAGGACCAGTTTTGCTAAAAACTAGAGGATTATCCCAGGAGGTGTTGTAGGAAGCTTAGGTGAGAGTGGGGTGTTGATGGGGATGTTTTTTGTCTCTTCAGGGAGAACCTGCAGATGGATAGATTAGGCAAATCGTAGTTAATTATTTAACAAAAGGCCCAGTGCTGCAGTTGCCTTTGACTCCTGCACTACTAAAACATCTCTGGTTTGGAGGGTGGAATTAAGACTGTAATTTTGAGATTAAGCTTTTCTTTTCCTTTTTCTCTTCCCTTTGAATGCAAAGCTCTTGACTGCCAGTCCTGAACGGCTGGAACAGATGAACTTTTGCACTCTGTGCTAAGGACACTTACATAAAAGGGAGACACTCAGATTGCATCCAAACCCAGCTCAGTTTGCTGTTGAAGAAGGTGGGTCTGGCTGTCCCTATCCATCTGGGGGTCTTCAGGGAGCCTCTCTGCTATCTATCTTTGCTTTTTTTGCAGACCCCTGTTAGAAAACCACAGAAAAGCCCTAGTCTGTGTCAAGCCAGATGTGATGTGAACTGAAATCCAGGAGACTGATTATTCCTGGGGCCAGCAGGACTGACGCAAACCACTTTTAGTGTGTTTGATCTGTGGTGTTGAATTCCTGCGTGCACTGGGTCACACTGGCCACTCTCCAGGGCACAAGTGTTGCGGGGGGTCTCTCCACAACTTCCCAGTTTTCATTAGACCAGCAGGAAGTTACTGTGCTGGGTTTGATGGACCCACGTACACATTAATGTGGAGGAAGATGGAAACAAACCTCACAAATCCTTTAAAAATCAGTGATACAGGCAGGGATAAAACAGCGGAAATTTGAGTTTGGCAGTGTCCAAACTTTTACTCAATTCTTGCCATGCCCTTTTGTTTTGCCCCTCAAAACAAATGGCCTGCAGGACTGCAGTTGTAGCCAGCATCCTGGCCAGTGGTGCCCTTCCTTGGTGAAGCTCCTGGCAAGTAGAGTTGCCAGAAGGTGACTTCTTGTCTGCAAGGTGCTTTCCTGTCTGCAAAGAACACAGCCAAGGGATATATGAAATAGTAACTACAGCAAAAACACCTTTTCACTGAAGTCCTCACTGCATCTGAGGCTGAAATCACAGAAATTGTTCTTTGAAGTTTGTATTGTGAATTTGGCCTTCAAAGTGCAGCTTTCAGCAAGCAGTTGAGACTTTTAAAAGGCCTCAGCCCCCACTCTTTTTATTGGCATTTTTACATATGTGTGGCTATGGGGTACACGCACACACCTGCACGTTGGCATTGCATGGTCCTAGCTCATTGTTTGGAACATGAGTCTTGTATTTTAGGCACAGCAGTGAAGCCTTTGCAGTCCCTCAGATGTGCACAGAGCCTCGGGATGGTTGGTTCAGACCACTTCCAGCAGCCTCCATCCCTGCTGGGTGACAGCAGTGGGGCAGGGGGTTATGTGTGGTTGTGCTGAAAGTCCTGTGATCAGCCTCTGGGTCTTGCTGTGACTGGGAGAATTTGATAGAAGGATCAAGCCATTCCTTCACATTATCACATTGTAGTGAATGGGCAAACGCTGCTGTTCTCACTGCTGTTCTTCTCTTGCCTTTACCTCTGAGATCACCAGCAGCTGCTTCATTAACTATTAATGGCCTGCTCATTAATGCTGTAAAAGACTAGGACCAGTCTTGCAAATTTTCTGGACTCTTCCCCTGAAATATTTATGACTTGCTCGCTGTGCAAAAGGGCAAGAGCAACAGCAGAGAACATGCCTCCAAGTTTTGTTGAGCTTTATTAAAAAGCTCATGAATATGAAGAACCTGGCAGCTTCTTCCTGGTTTCTGGCTTTCTGAGCCAGTGCTGCACATCTGGCTCTAGGGGTTGAGTGGGCTGGTGGTTTGCTGAAGCATCAGTGGCAGTGGTGGATGCTTTATTGATGACCTGTGGCTCTTGTAGTGCTTTCCTTTGCACCCTCCTATACAAACACCAAGGTGTAATTGATACCTCCAGGGGAGGTTTTATTACTCTTTAGTGGTGGGGAAACTGAGGCACAAAAGTTGAACATTGTGCCTGGAGCCAAGCAATAGACAGCCAGCAGAGGATGGAAACATTTTGCCCAAAACTGTAATGATACTTTTGATTGAAGTCTGGTTAGTGTGAAGGAGGGGGAGCACTCGCTAAGCCTCCTCTGAAGCCATTGCTACAAGTGATTCCTGTCCCATTCCAAAGAGAGCTCCTGCATGATCACAGAGATGAGCAGTGAGTAGTGAATTCCCTGGGAAGGAGCCAATTGTTTTAGTTCTCTCTTACCAAGAAACAGCAGGGAAGCTATTTTACCCCTCCATCCAGATTTTGGAGATAAAACTGTGTTCATCTCATCACTTAAGTCTACCAGCAGTAAAGAGTCTGTCCACTGAATCCCAATTGCAGCTCAGCTGATGGTGCACCAGACAGATAAAAATCTCTATGTCTTTCCCACAGCCATCTGCAGAGCGAACACTGGTGTAAATACATGTGGGAGATAAAATACTTTACCATTTTTTGGTAAAGTAGGGAGATATGTTTTAAAGAGAACAGGTATGACTCCAGGAATGAGGACCAGTTTGTACAATGTTTATCATCTTTCCTATATGCAGCTGGCCTTCAGAATAAAAAAGATCCTCTGTGTCTGGAGGATGCAGGATGTGTCAGGAATGACCAGCCTTTAATACTCTTTGAGCTTCTGGGGTTGCAGGTAGTGCTGAAGTGGAGCCAGGTGGCAAAAAAAATCCACATCAGAAGCATTCTTTGATACAACTTGTTACTTCTTACAGAGTGTGAATATTTCATCCCACATCATATCAAATTGCGACAGATGCTTGGTTTCTCTCCTGGAGCCATTCCTTTCAATTGCTGGAGCAAAGTTAGGGCAGACCCA
This sequence comes from Peucedramus taeniatus, assembly GCA_013400575.1. NCBI lineage: Eukaryota > Metazoa > Chordata > Aves > Passeriformes > Fringillidae > Peucedramus > Peucedramus taeniatus. Next base: position 248,204 of record WBNO01015737.1, read on the forward strand.
GGGTAGAAATTCAAAGCCCTTCACTGAAACAATGTTTAAGTTAATGTTTATTTCCCACTGCTATGGCAAGGTGAATGGAGTGGACACAACTTAGTGGCCATGCTGTGCCCTCTGTGATTTCAGTAGGTGCTGATGGGACTCCCTTGTCATGCTGATCTCCAGGAATATTCCAGCAGAGTACTGAATTCCATCTGCTTTTGCCCTCAAAAGTAGCATAAGTGTCTTTGGGGAAGACTTCTGGGATTCTCCTGCTACAAGAATAACATCCAGATCTTAAGCTTCTTTTGTGACTCTATTGAGGCAATTCCTCCAAAAGCTGGAAAATGGGTAGATGCAAGAATTGAGTCTCTGAGTGTTGGCTGGTGCAGCTCTTCTGGAGACAGCTGCAGTGGAGGCTGCAGAGCAGATTGTTCTTGTTTTTTAGTTACCAGTGGGTGCCATTACCTCTCCTTTTGTAGAGCTGCTCCCTTCCTCAGCAAAGGTATGCCTCAGCATGGGCACAAAGCTCCACCTAAATTTTGGGAGCCTTTTTCTCACCTTTTCCTTGGTGTTCAGGAGGGGTCTACCATCCAAAACAGACATGATTCCTCGGACTCTGAGTTTGAGGCTGAATCACAGGTGATGTAAATCACAGGAGAGATGTAAACCTAAGTAAAACAAGGAGAGGGAGGATCAGTGTCATTGAAAATGTTGGGGGCCATGTCTTACCACTGCCAAAGGCATCAATTATGTGGGAAAACATAGTGATAATTAACACTTCCATTAATGTAGAAACTCACTGTATCCTATGAAATAACTGGAGGGGTTCTCAGTAGAAACAACTTTCGGTTCTTGGTGTCATAACATGAACTAAAACAGTGTCTGGCAGCAGAGAAATTCCAGATGTATCTTCTGCCTGCTGCTCAGCTGTGAGCTACGTTTCCAAGAAGAAAGCATGTATTTGCAGTCTTGGGCAAATTCCTGATTTCAGCACTTTTGGACTGAGAGCTGGACCGTGCTTTAGAAGATGCTACAAATCATAATTCTTTTTCTGGCAATGTAGTAATGTCAAGATAAAAATGATTGTTTAGATTTATGAAAAGTGGTTTCTTAAGTCTAGCATTTGAAGTGATATTTTGGCAACTAAGTGATCCATGGGGTACTGGGAATTCATTGGGACTTGCAGGTCTCTAGCATTTTTGGCAGAAGCCATAGTTGATTAGCTAGATCTTTGCCTGTGTCCTCAGGGGTGATACACAGGGTTGGAAGTGTTGCTTTAGGTTTTCATACGTGTTTAGATTGGTGGGTACTCCAGCCAGTAGCCACTTTGGGTCATAGTAAATTCTGACACAGAAAAATGTTATCCAGGCCTAAAATCAAGAGGTGAAAGGGTAAAACCATGGGCAGAAACAGGAGCAGGTCAGCCAGCTAAATAACATGGCTCCTGGTTGAGTCTGTGATCAGGCTGTCCTGGAACACCTGCTAAACCTGGCCTTTTCAGATGGGTTTAATCTCTTTTGAGATGTAGTTCTACATTTTTTCCATTGATTCTGTTTATGCATTGTGCTTGCCTTGGCTTAAGGGCTGCAAATTGGCCTTTTGACTGCCCTGCTGTGTATCGTGGGTCCTTCTGATATGACAGGGCCCAAAACAGCACTCATCTAGAGTCTGTGTATCAATGAAAACTGCCCTGTTGGGGGCTTTATAAAACCATTTATTTCGTGGCGTCAGCATCTTGGCTCTTACTTGACAGCATCCGATGGTCCCCACCTCCAGGGCACTGAGCAGCTCTGTGTGGCAAGGCACAAGGGCTGGATTTTGTGTGACGACACAGGCTGTACTGTATGGTGGGAAGTCAGCTCACGTCCCGCCTTCTGCTGAAAATAGCTCGGGGTTAAGCTGTGCCTACACTGCAGACTCCTGCCAGCAGAGCTGTCCTGGCCAAGCCAGGAGAAGTGTGATTCCCGAGTGTGATTCCACAGATTCCCCTGTGCTGGGGAAGCCGCCCTTCCTGCAGCCTGCAAGGGACTCTGCTGGGCTCTGCCACAGCAGCCCTGCCCATTGTGCAGCGCTTGAGGTTACGCAGGTGCTCCTCTGCTGCTGGAGTACTTCTGGGAAATCAGCTCCTGTATGTTCTTAAAGGTGTGTTTTCAAATCCTCCTAAGTAAAACAGAGGTGAGAGATGCATTGTAGTGTTCCATGTTCTCTCTTACCCTCCTTTGCAGGGTGGTTCCAGTGTCCCTGCTGCACTCCGGAGCAGAGCAGGGTGGCTGTTATTCTAGCTATGTGCCATCTAGTGCTGGATAATGTTGCGAGATCCAAAAATAAAAGGTGGAAAAATATGCAGGCAGAGGAAACAAGGCACAACTTTACCTCTTGGGCAGAGCAACTCCCTTCCTGCTTCCTAGCACCCTCTGTCAAGACCCCTTGAGTTCTGAAAGATGGATACTGTTGTATTTTTACTACCTACTGTGTCTTTCCAACTTTTAATCCTTGACTCCCTTCAAGAGATTATTTATGTTGTTAGACTGCTAGAACAGGTCCTTTGATAAAATACTGCTCTTCTCTTCCTCCCCAGCATTTTAGAGTTACACATTTCTTTGCTCAGGAAGAGCAGGGTTGTTCAGGCCTTCAGGGTTATTCCAAACCTCACTGGAGAAAGAGAGGAGAGAGTGGTTTATTGGTGCTTATTTGATTTCATATTTTTAAAATACAAGCACCTTGTATCCTCTTGGGTATTTACCATACCAGTATTTGTGATATGGAAAAGTTTTGTTACAAGAATTAAGTGATGAAGTTCTGGAGAGTAAAAATGGTTTACACAAGGTCAGGCAGGGATTTAAAATCTCTCCTACAGCCTGGCTGGAGCCATACCCTCCTGCCTTCTCCTTTTCCTCTGGTGCACCCATGTCCCTGGGAAATAAGTTGCTGCCTAAGTGGCTCAGCTTCTCAGTACAGTATAGGACCACTGCTTTCCAAACAATTCCCTAAGGATGTGCCAGCTGAGGCCACATCAGACCTGCAAGTCTCTTATTTATCTGTTTGCTTGTATGTTGGAAGTCACTTACTGCTTTTGGCAGAACTAGTGCAATCGTTCAATCTGTTGAAATTGCCTGATTAAGTCATCAGATAAGAAAAAAGTCTACTGAGATGTGATTATCAACAAGAAATTGTCAAGATGGCAAACTTGGCCTCTTTTAGGAATGTGGGCTCTGACTTGGAACCAATACATGGTAAAGCTGTGGTTTTGACTTGATTTTCTCCCAAAATAAGTATGGGAGGTGTCTCATCCTTTGTAACCATGTTGATCCCTGCCCCCATCAGTGAAACTTGCCACTTTTTCTTCTTGAAAAGGGGACCCAGAAAATTATTTTGCTGGAGCAGGTACTCCATTAAGGATGCAGACGTGCTATGGAGAAGCAGAGCTTGAAATGTTAACTGCTCTTTAGCAAGTTTCATATACATATACACACACACACACGTATATATATATGTGCACCAGTTCTCTTAATAGCCATAGAAAGCAGGGATGTCCAATTTCCAGGAGCATGGAGCTCTCACATTTAGCCTGTTCCAACAGATAACAGGAGGTGCGACCTCAGTATCATTTCCTTAATTACATTTCTTGTTCCCCTCTTCCACACACTCCCTGCAGCCACGAAATCACAGTTACTGTAGGAATTCACACTGGTGTCCCAATGTTCAAAACCAACACTTGCTATTTCTATATGTTTCTTGGAGTTTTTTTGGGTTTTTTGGAAGCAAGATGCTAAAGACAAACATGTCTGTAAGTAAAGCATTTGAATGACTCTGCAGTGATTATAACTGATATCAAGGCAAAGGAATGCAAACTGGCCAGTCTGTGGCTTCATGCCTTTAGCTCCTGTCCCTCTGTTTTGTTTTTTCATTTTGAGCACAGGAAGGGGCCAGTATATGACCATATGCTTACAAAATGCTGGTTACACGTCTTCCAAACACTGTTGTCATAGTAATGATATGACTTGTATATGTCACATTTTGTCACGCTGTGAATGTACCTGTGTAACTCCAAACCTTACTGTGTTTCCTTCTTCATCACCAGTAATAACAATTGTTTCCAAGGAACTTAATGCATCTGTTCCAAATAAATTGGAAATGTGCTTTCACTTCCGTCAGTGCCAGTGGGAATTTCATACCCTGGGAAATGTGCAGGGGTATTGCGGGGAAAATGTTAAGCATGTACTTAAACATCATTGATGTTGATCAAGTTAAGTCTGCTTTAAAACCTTAGGAGCTATTGCCTCTTTCCAAGCACTGTCTTACTGGGTGGTTCTGAATGAAGGAGAATTGCTCTTCCCTTGTAAGGCCCTAAAGATGGACTTGAACCTGGAGGGAAGAAATAGCAGAAGTTGCTGCTGATACTGCTGTGAAGATTACCTTGGTCATACCTTTTTGTTTTCCAAAGATAAGGTTCTTTCAGCATGATCTAAAGATTCCTTCAATTTTCAAGTGTTGGGAGGATTTTTTTTTTCTCTCGTGATTTGTTTTCCTTTCTTTTTCTTGTCTTGTAATCGTCTTTGCAAGTTAAACAAGGTTTTGAAGTTAACACTACTTTGAGGCAGTGATATCTAGGCCAAAGAGGTTCACACCTCTTCGGTGTGAGTGAGTTCTTGTGATTTTTGTGGAGGGGAAGTCTTGTGATGGAGGAGCACAGCCAAGGTCCAGATTTGATCTCTGTGGCTTTTCCCCTGTGAGCCTTTGGCAAATGAGAGATGAATGCAGGCTCCATATAACCATCTTTAAAATAGATATCCCTTGGGGAGAGTATAGATTAATTAACATTTCAGAGATGCTTTGAGTTTCTTTGGTAGGTATTGCAGAAATGCAAGAAGGTTTTTTTCCTTGCTAGACACAGGCTGTCTAAAGGACAAATTTTAAGGATGCTGGTTTACCTCCTCAGTGCTCTTTTTTCAAATTGAAGACTATTTAACTTTTTTCATATGCATCAGTATGGTGTTGTACTGCCAGGTTAAGCCAAATAAAATATACAGTGTCTGGACCAAGACTGGATTTCATACCTCCACATCATGAGAGCTCATGCTGATAATTTGCCAATAGCCTCAGGTCTTTGATAGTAATTTGTCAGATGCTACACTGAACCTGATTTGCATCTGTATTTACATAAATGCTCTAATTAAAATTATATGCACCAACCTGAGATGGATGAGCAGCACTGCCTGTTACTTGTTTACATTCCCTGACAATAAAACCCTGCCCTGGCTGCTTTTTGCTGATTGTATGACTTGACAAGGCTATTTGAGGTGTGGACTAGAAACTTGACAGGTCTCTAGTTAAACTCTGCTGCAAACTGAGGAGCGACAGGAAGGTTTCAGGACAAAATTCTGCCTTTATTTTAGCAGCAGAGAAGATCTGAGCAATTTGATTCAAGGAGTCAAATTCATTCCATATCCAGTCCTGAAGTTCTGGCTTTAGGGTAGTTTTGTGCAGTCAGGATTTACATTTCCTTGCACACAATGTCTGCATTGTCACACATCCAAAGTTTGGAACTCCAATGAGGACAGTAGATAATATTTTTAAATACAGCCTCCATGAAGAACAAAATTTTTGAGCACTGTTCATCTTTCAACAGAGCACTACAGAGCTTCCTGAAGGGCAGAGTGCTCTGAGGGATTTTGGGGCACCAGGTGGGGCCCTGGTTGATTCAGTGGGACATGTGAGAGCATATGGCTGAGTTTGGATGAAGGTAGTGAAGACTCTGGATGTGTTTTTTGCTTAGACCATACATTTTATCTGGAAAACACAGCCATATAAAATAGACATTAAATCCAGACTGTGCAGTTTGCCTTTGGACAGTGGAGGATGTTCCAGTTGAGGAAGCTGTGCTGCTTCACAGTTACTCAGAAGTTGTCAAAATGTTGCAAAGGACAATTGGGGAAGTTATGACTGATTCCACAGACTGCTGAGAGGATCTATAAAGAACAGGCTAAAGAGAGCTGTAACTACCCTGCCTGGATTTGGAGGGTTGCTGAGCTTTGTTTAAAGGTGTTTACTTAATTTGCTTTATAGGAGATCCTTTAGAGCCAATGTTTCCTTCACTGAGCAGTTGTGTATATTCAAGGGATTGGACTAAAATCCATTTTAATTGTATTTAATACATAATTAAAGGTGCTTTTCAACCCAAACTATTCTATGATTCTGTATAAATTTGAGCATTGCCAGTAGGTTTCTCTAGTGACCTCTGACCGTATTTCCTGTAGTTATTTCTGAATCTCATTTGAGAGAGTTGGTTTAGGTTCAGCATATTTGTACATCAACACTGATCCATTAACCTGTTTGCCTGATAGCTCTGTTCAAGATGCTAAACTGTGCCCTGTGGGACAGGTGGCCAAAAGCTGTTTATTGAAGTCCACATGAAAGAGCAGAGGAACAAAAGCACCTGCATTTGTGGCAAAGTGCCCTAAATATTTAAATGAGGAGGTGTTAGTAAGCTGGCTGGATGCTCGAGGTTGTGGGGTGAGTGTCAGTGCAGGGTGATGGTGTCAAGGGAAGCTGGAGCCCACCCCCCTCCCATGGGCATTGGAATGCCACAGCCCTGAGCCTGGCACAGAAATGGCAGCCAGCAGTGATGGCCAGGGTGATACCCTGCCAGGGCACCATCCAGGGGGATACCCTGCCAGGGCACCATCCAGGGGGATACCCTGCCAGGGCACCATCCAGGGTGATACCCTGCCAGGGCACTGCCTGCTGCAGCTGGGATCTGCCCTTTGCACTGCTGGGATGAGCTGGGCTCAGTCGAGTGATGGGCACGACAAAGCTGGATTTGCAACCTTGCCTGAATTTAAACTGACATAAGTAAATCCAAACTATTACTCTTGCTTTGCTTCATCCATAATAACAGGATGAAAAGACCATATTAAATTCATTTTGGTGTGGGGGTGCTCTGATATTTGAGAGGAAGGTGGGGAAGGCAGTGGAAGGGAAGCAGCCCTTGTTCCCCCTGTTGTTATGGAGGAGGGGAAGGTACTCCCTGGTCACTGAGTGGAGCACAGGGCCTGCCAGCATTCCTGCACTAATGAAGCTTTTTCAGTGTGAGGCAAGCACATGAATGAGAGGGCCTGGGATGTGGCACACAGGGGAAAACCTTTCCCCCAGGGAAAGTGGCCTGTTGGGAAGGGATGTTTGTTTTAAAAGTCTGCTCTTCGGCAGTCTCCTCTGACATTCTGGAGATCCATTGGCCAGCTGTCCTGGCTCAGTCCTCCACTTCCCCCTCTGATATCTGTGCTGCATCTCCCAGCAAGGGATGAAGCAGGATGTTGGCTGGTTGTGAGGAGCCCTGGAAAAGCATGGATTACAACCCGACTTTAACACTGAAGCAGCTGCTGGTTTGAATTTGGACTGACATCCAAGGTGTGGTTACCTTTGCTTGTGCCTACTTTGGTACCTCAGGCTTTCCCAAGGGGAGCTTTAGGTGTGCTGTGTGGTGGGAGAGCAAGGAAGGGGGTCCAGCAAGCAGTCCTGCATTTGGAGAAGGTTTCTTTCATAAATCATCACGCCTGTGTGATTTTAAAAGTCTGCACTGGTGCTACGAGTCTAGTGAGTGCTGCAAGTCAGCCTTTAATCAGCCTGTGCGTATTTTAAGAATTGTGCCGGCTGTTGCTGCCTCAGAGATACCTGGAGATTTGGTCGGGAGAAGCCTGTCCTAGTTTCTCAGGGTAGCCAGCAAGGCGTGCTCATTTCCCAATTTAACGTGAGCCTCCTCAGTCTTATTTTTCAAAGCATTTTCTTTGAAGGATTGCAAAGCTCCAAGCAACCAGTTAATGCATGGGGGAAGAGAGAAGACATAGTGTAACAGAGCAGTAATTCCTGCAGTCAGAAGTGTATTAATAACTGCACTTGGGCCATGGATGGAGTACAGCAGGATGGGGTTCTAGAAGGAGGGCCATCCTTGGGCAAAGGGACCTCCAGCCCTGCTGCAGAGAGGGCAGCTCACTTGTCTGCAGCTCTTTGGTTATAGATGTGCAGTGCTGGAGGCAGCATCCAGCAGCCTTGTGCAGGACTGGCAAGGTTCCTAACAAAGTCAAGGCTTAATGGGGTAAAAAGATGGCAAGAAAGTGTTGGGGTTTGATCATTTGGGTATCAGAAATCAGTTAGGCTGGGGGTTTTGTGTGGGTCACACAGTGGATGTGATGGAAATGATTACTCATCTTTCCATCCGAGCTCTCCAGACGGAGAAAAGTGAGTATAAAAAGGTTGATGGATCTGTGTAGACAATCCTCTGGATCTTGAGCATGCCAGACAAGTGTCCCAGAGCCAGGGAATGCTTATCTTAGTCAGACCCCTCTTGAACTCTGACTTGGAAGTGCACAGGCTCTTTTCTCATGTGCCCAGATCCCTGTGAAACAAGGTTTTGTCAAAGCAGCACCCAGCTTCCAGCAGAAGCACATTTGATAATCAGGCTCTTGGACAATGTGGTGGAGTTCCCAGCATCACACCACCATCAAAATACGCAAAAAGTATCTCTCAGAAGTAAAAGCATTCCATTCTGGAAAAGCACTTGAGAGACAGTTCATTAGCTCTTTATTTTCACCAACCTAATTGAAATTCCCCACTACTTTATTTATTATATGCTGCTGTCATCTGAAGTTGTAAGCAAATTTTCTGAGTTGTCCATACTAGGAACTGTCACCTCTTGTTAGGAGTCCTCTAAGAAGGATCTTTCCTCCATCTGCCATGTGTGTGCACAGATGAAGTTGGTACAGATCTTCAGGATGTCTGCAATAAGTCATCTCCTCCTAATACAGGATGTCACCTGAGGCCAGTTCTTACTTATTATTTCTATTCCAGAGCACCTCAAGACACACATTGGTTGATGAAACAACATAAAGCAAAGCTGGAGGCTGTGCCAGATAGTTCATAACCATGGAGGAAGACTTGGCAGAGGAGCAGAGAAAGGAAGGGAGGAATTAATGCTAAAACATAGCATGTTAGCTTTCTTAGATGTTGTCAGCTGTTGTTAAGTTTTGTACACCTAGCAGCAAAGATGGTATTAATGGTATCAATGAAAATAGACAGTATGGGAAGAAGGCATTTACTGAATTTAGAAGTCGATCCAGCTGCCCTTTCACTGTTAGATGGATTTTATTATTAAAAAATCTACCTTTTTGATTTGGAGTCACCCAGCAAAACCAGTCCTTGGCTGAGATGGATGTTTGACTTAAGTTCTGACGTTCTCTTTTTCTTCTTTTTAAACTAAAAAAAAACCTTAACTTAAAAAAAATGATACAATATTTGCAGAATCAATAGAAAAGCTGACCCAGATAAAAGTGTGCAAAAATTGGTTTCATGCCCTAGAACTTTTCCTGCATGCTTTTTGATGCAATGTATCTGATCCTTCAAAAAGGAGGTAACATACAGTGATCTCAGTAGCTTTGAAGAATTGTTCAGGAAGAATAACAAGGAGTACTGGAGAAAGGGGTGTGCACTTGTCTGGTTTTCTCCCTCTCATTAAATATATCATGAGACGGAAGAAGTTTAATGTCATGTTGCTGGTTATGTGGAAGGATAAGATACATTTTGTATTAAATCTGATTTTGTCTGATTTTTAAAAGGTGAAAGTGCATTTTTCCTGAACAGTCTTCACAGCAGGATGTGAATTGCACTTTATCTCCTTGGTTCAAACCTGCTTCTGCTGGAGTGAGTGGCAAAGGTGTATCCACATAGTAGCAGGGCTCTTTCTCAGAAAGGTGAATATATCCTCGATCCTGAATGGGGTAGAGAGCTGTAAAAAGTATCTGATGCTCCAGATGTATTCCAGTGGAATCATAGAATGGTTGGGGTTGGAAGGTACCTTAAAGATCATCTCATTCCAGCTCTCCTGCCATGGGCAGGAACAGCTCCCACTAGACCAGACTGCTCAGAGCCCTGTGCAGCCTGACCTTGCACGCTTCCCAGGATGGAGCAGCCACAGCTTCTCTGAGCAACCTGTGACAGTGTCTCACCACCCTCACAGTAAAGAATTTCCTCATAATATCTAACCTAAACCTATTCTCCTTCAATTTGAACCCATTATCCCTTGTCCTGGCACTGCATGCCCTTGTAAATACTCTTGACCCATCTTTCCTGTAAGTTCTCTTCAGGTGCTGGAAGGCTGCAATTAGGTCACCCTGAAGCCTTCTCTTCTCCAGGCTGAACAATCCCAATTCTCTCATCCTTTCCTCATAGGGGAGGTGCTCTATCCTTCTAATTATCTTAGTGACATCCTCTGGACTCACTCCAACAGGTTGATGTCCTTCCTGTGTTGAGGGCCCCGGAGCTGGACACAGCACTGCAGGTGGGGTCTCACCAAAGCAGAGCAGAGAGGCTCCCCTCAACCTGCTGCCCACGGGGCTTTTGATGCAATCCAGGATGTTTGTCTTTGTGGGCTACAAACACACCTTGCTGGAACATGTCCAGCCTCTCACCCAGCAGCACCCCCAGCTCTCAGCTCTCGATCTGTTCCTCCCCCAGCCTGAGTTGGTACCAGGGGTTGCCCTGACCCAGGTTCAGCATCTTGCACTTGGCCTTGTTAAACCTTATGAGATTCCCATGGGCCCACTTCTCAAACTAAGGCAGATCCAAACCTTAATTTTATTCCAATACAGCACTTAGATCTGGAGGAATCACACATTCAGTGAACCTCTGTTGCTTTGGTTTCCAAAAACATCCCAGGCTGTTCAGGGCTGTGTAACCTGACACATAACAAATTAGTGTTCAATACAGACATCGGTGCAGTGAAGGTGATAAATTGATAGGATAAGCTTGTGGGACAGCAAGACTGACAGGCTGTAGGAGACTTTCATTCCATCCCTTTGTATTCTTGGCCTTAAAAGTTAAAGTCTAGCTGGAGGGGAAGGATGGGCCCAGAGTTACTGATTCTCAACAGAATAAGCAGACACATTGCCCGGGCTGTGTTGCCTATCCCCAGGATAGGGAGAAAAGCCACAAAAGCAGCTGCTTTGTGGGGATTTCCACAACCCTTCCCAGCCCTTCCCAGTCCTTGTGCAGGTCAACTTTTTTTAACATGTCAGTGTATGCAGACTTTCCCCTTGTGGCTCCATTTACTGGAGCATGGGGAAACTGAAGAGACAGGGCTGGGGCTGTGCAGCAGGCAGGAACATGCCCTGGAAGATGCTCCCATAAAACAGGAACTCCAGGAGTTTGCAGTGAGGAGAGCAGCTGAAGCTCAGGACCGAGCAGGAATGTATAGCAACATAGAAGGAACTCTGGGCAACCTTTCCTGTAGTTTGTTTGTGGCTCTGTGATTACTTGGAGCTGACCCAGGTACCTCTCACTGAACTTTCCAGGTGTAGGGACATGGACGCTCTTACTGGAAACAAGAGACTCAGTAACACCTAACAGTGCTGGTCTTCATGAGCAAATGAAGCACAAACACAATTATTTGAGAGGAGCAAAGTGATCTTTTGCTTTATGTTTATATCCTGTGCTCATTTTGTTTCTTGCACCACCTTTGCACCAATGGCTGCTGTGTTTGACAGGAATTTGCAAGTACATCGGTGTTTTACAGTCAAAAACAGGAATGGTCTAAACAGCTGGAATAGAGAAACCCCTTCCTCTTGCATTTATTTTTATGGCAGCAAAATGGAGTCACTGTCTGGTCTTGATCAGTCTTGGTTTTTTTCCTTTTGTTTGTGTCCTTTTTTTTTCTTTTCAGCTTGAGGGTTGAGGGAAACAAAAGAGGGAATGAATAAAGAGCAGGGGAAAAGAGTGATTGCTGCTGGGCTCTGTCATGTGGTGAGGAAATCAGGCTGAAACTGGAGAGACCAGGCCAGACCTAACAGTCATACTGGGAGGCCTTGAATTGTGTCACTCTGACAGTGATCTGAGCAGTGACAATAGCTGGTGATGTTTCTGGCTGCACTCTGGCATTATTCTGTGTGAAGTTGAGCTGATGGGTTGCTGCTCACAACACTTTCCCCACCTGCCTGCTGTTACAGGCAGCCTCAAATGATGACCCCTGTCCTTCCCAAACTGGCACATCCATTTAGACCACGGGGACTGATGTGGGATAGGATGGTTTTCTCTTGTGTTCGCTTCAGTTCTCTCTTTGGTTTTTCCTGCTCTTCACACTGCTGTTGTTATGAGCTTGTTATTTGGTGGGTAGTGGAAGAAGTGTTTGATTTTTGGCTCTGTCCCCAGTGTACAACTTACACCATGTATCTCCATCAAATGGAGATATCTCCATGTATGCCATCTGGATGGATCTGAACACAGAGACTGCAAAACTACAGGCGTGGGGAAGAGTGGCTGGAAGGTTGCCCAGAGGAAAAGGACCTGGGGGTGCAGGTCAGCAGTGGCTGAACATGAGCCAGTGTGTGCCCAGGTGGCCAAAAAGACCAGTGGCATCCTGGCCTGGATCAGATACAGTGTGGCCAGCAGGACCAGGGCTGGGATTGTCCCCCTGTACTCAGCACTGGTGAGGCCACACCTCGAGTGCTGTGTCCAGCTCTGGGCCCCTCACTATAAGAAGGATATTGAGGGGCTGGAGCACATCCAGAGAAGGGCAACAGAGCTGGGGAAGGGTCTGGAGCACAGGTCTGATGAGGAGCAGCTGAGGGAGCTGGGAGTGTTTAGCCTGGAGAAAAGGAGGCTCAAGGGAGACCTTATCACTCTCTACAACTCCCTGAAAGGAGGCTGCAGCCAGGTGGGGTTGGTCTCTTCCCCCAGGTAACAGTGACAGGATGAGAGGAAGTGGCCTCAGGTTGCACCAGGGGAGATTTAGATTGGATATTAGCAGACAGTTTTTCACAGAAAGAGTGGTCAGGCACTGAAACAGGCTGTCCAGTGAAGTCACCATCCCTGGAGGTATTTAAAAGACTTGTAGATGTGGTACTTAGGGAAGTGGTTTAGTGGTTGACTTGGCATAAAGGTTCTTTCCAACATAAATGATTCTGTGACTGTATAAGGGGACGTCCCATGGTGTTGGAAATTCATTAGCAGGTTAACAGTCCACAGCTTGGACTGTTTAAAAATAAAAAAGTTATTGCTGTACATATGCTAGGCAGAAAAAGTGTGCAGCAACAGTGCAGCAACCTCTGTGTTGGAAAACAGTTCTCAGTCATGGCCCTGGCAGAGGAGGGGTTCAACAGCTGTTTCCCAACACCTTCATTACAGGCATGTAGGTAACTAACCAGAGGGTGACAGTCTGAAATGCAAGGGTTAAGAGGAATAATGTGAAATAGTTTAACCTTACTAACAGCAAAATAAACTAATAATGAACTTTTTCGTAGCCAGAACCCTACAGGACATCACTTTCTCAGTCTGGCTGAATTTTCTTATGTGATCAAAGATTCTTCTCCCTGCTCTAAACCCCTTGCTGCCAATTTAAAATAGTATGAGACTGAGATTTCTCACCCTTCAAGAAAACGCTTTGATTTGTTGAAGGAAGTTAGGAACAGTTAAGGAGATAGGAAAGAAAGTAATACACCTTTCTCTGTGCTGACATCTGCAACTGGGGGATGTGTTGGAAAGTAAATATAATCTGCTTTGAGCAGTGCTTTCCCATTCTCTTTCATTCTGATTCAGTGCTCTGGTTCCCCATGAACTAGACTTAGTGTTGGAAAGTGAGGTGCAGAAAGGCTGTAGGACCTCAGAGAAGAAGTGAGTGGTCACCTCCCCATGCTGGGGCTGTGGGGTTAATGTTGTTGTTCATTTGCAAATTTTTCAAGAGAGCACTGAGATGAGAAGTGGCAGGATCACTGTCTGTCTGTCTGTCTGTCCATTCAGTGCCAGGGAAGCCAGGCCAGCCCCTGTCTCACCTTTTAGCCAAGGCCAACTGCAGCTGCTGCCTGCAGCCACACCACTCCTTAGCAGCTTCCCGTGGACCTGTGGATTGGCACAACCTGGCCCTGAGCAGCCTGTGCCCGAGGAACTGGAGCAGTCCCCTGGGGGTGGCAGTCAGGCAGAGGTGGCCTCCAGGGCTGCCCAGGCTGCCTGGCTCAGCCATCTGCTTCCTGCAGTATCAGGCTCCTGCTTCTCCCTAGAGGAATGTGAGATCAGTTTCAGCCTGGCAGAGGAGAACATGTTTTCTGAAATCTTCTAAATCTCTGAGAGAGGAGGAATAGTTTCTGGGACAGTGCTGCACAGTGAAAATGTGCCTAAAACTATGGAATTTCTCCCTTTTGTTTTTTTTAAGACAGCTAATTTTTGTTTTATTTATTCTTTATTTTGGTGTTATTTTCTCTTTGCTTATTTTTATGCTTTGTAATATTTTCAAAAGCAGCTGGTAATATCAAGAAGGCATTGCAAAGAGGGGTTTAGTCTATTCCTGTAGTTTATAGAAATTTTCCTGGAGGAAGCTAAGGCTGGAGAGCTGCAGCATGGTGCAGCCTTGGATTGACTGTTTGGGACAGCTTCTGCTCACAGATCGCTGAAACTTGTGCAGCATGGGTAAGGACCTTGTGTGAGTGGTCATCACACTGATGAGGTGGAGAAGACTCTTGGGAGGGGCCTCCTACTCTCTGCTTTCCAGGTCAGCACTGGTGGTTTTCCATGGGAGATCAGGGGCTGCCAGCAGCTGGTGTGGGGTGGAAATACCCCTCTCTTCTTAAGCTTTGTTCAAAAGGCTGGAGAAGGACAGCTGAGTGCCAAGTGGGTCAGAATTAATGCCTCTGGAGATGGAGTGCTGTGGGAGATACCCTGTGGTCTGTCCAAGCATCACTGTCTGCACAGTGTGTGTGCACTTACTGAGAGACCTCAGAGCACTTTGGGGGTTTTTAGTGGGTTTTTCACTGCATATTTAGGGTTTTGATGTAGACTTTCAGTTGTGTTTTGTCTGTCATAGGGATGGGGGCAGGGATGGGTTAATATCTTTAGGAAAAGGTGTTGAAGGCAAGGATGCTCATGAGCCTGTTAGTCCATGGTGCTGTGCTCTGCCAGGTTTGGTGAATGCTTAACGAGGGCTGGACCAGCAGGCAGGAGCTGTTGGGGCTCTTGGGATCTGTTGAGATAACTGTGATTTTCAGTGTGTGGAGAGAGAAGACTTTCAAGAACATTTGTATCTGCTAATCATGCTGTAATAACAGTCTGCAGTCGAGAGGCTGCAAACCCCCCATTTCCAGCACAGCTGTGCATGTTTAACTCCATAGAAGGCATTGATACTCTGCTGTTAGAAGTAATTCAGATTGCTAAAGTGGTAATTTTGATCATGGTGTTTTTTAGGGAAATTTAGGTGTAAACTACACTGAAAAGTTAATAAATGCCTAGTATGATACAAACACTAGGGAGTGAGGAGCAGGGACATGGTGGGTGGCTGCCAGTGCCCCACCCTGTATCCTGGGCTTGCTGTGTTCCTGCCTCGCTGAGCCAGCAGCAGAGGAAAGCAACATCCTGGGAACATCAGCTTAGTGAAGGATGTTTTTCCTGACCTATTCTCTGTACCACCAGTTTGGGGCATTGGGGCAGTCAGGCCATTTGCTGGATCAGCAATGCTGTGGGGGGAACAGCAGAGCTGTGGGGAGTTGGCGCAACCTGCTCCATGGGGATGCTTTTGGCTGACCCAGGATTTAAACCACCCAACTGGCATCTTCAGGAAGAGAAGTAGAGAGGAGTGTGGGGTTTATTTTCCTTCATCTCAAGCACAGCTTGGGAGAGCAAGTGCTTTCAGGGCTTCCAATTCAGTTTCTCTCTGTAAAATACGCTTCTGCAAAATTGATGATTTCTGTAGGTTGAGAGAGTCTCAAAGGAACTTTTCTGTCAAGCATCTAAAAAGTACCATTATTTCTCTTCCCTGTCGTAACAGCAGCTCAAGATTTACCTTTTAGCTCTCTGAAGATACCTTGACAATCTCTCTTTTTTGTAAAAAACTCCATGGCGAATAAAGCAAAATAATCCCAATTTCAGGTGGTTTGTGCTGTAGTGTTTGGGTTGCAGAAACCATGTGGAGTGCTGATGTTTATAAAGTATGTAAAAGCCTTTTTGTTTATTTTGTTTTGTTTTGCCATGAGATGTTTTTTTGGAAGGAATCTAGAGTGATGAAGCAGCTGGTGGCTGAGTCTCCTGCTCAGTGTGCAGAGAATGAAGATTGGCTGGGAGAGCTGGAGTTACTCACTGCATGCTGTGGGCCACATAAACACACAGGCAATTCCTGTCAACCAGGAGGTGTGTGGTAACTCAGAAAGCATCATTAACTGTTCTGTTCATGTGCTCACCATGACACCACACAGGAGCCAGCAGATACAGATCTTCCCCAGCTCTTGTCCATTACCCTGCAGGTGTTGGTGTGGCACAGCTCGTGTGGGTGAAATGATGATGGCTGTATGCATGCCTCCTGTGCAGAGGGGAGGTCTGGTTTGAATTTGCCTGATCCCAGCATTGTGATGCATTCCAGGAAAGTGGTGTTTTCATGGCAAGGAAAGCTGCTTCTCCTGCCTTGTGCTGCCTTGGAGTAAGCATGTCCCCATGGGAGGCTGCTCAAGAGCTGCCTACAGCAGGGATGCTCAAGACAAGCAAACTCAGGCAAGAGTTTTCAATAGTAATTACCTACCTGTTGAAAAAAGTTGATGTTTCTGTATGAAACATGTTTGTGACTCCTTCATTTCACTGTTCCCTGACTCCAAGCATTCAAAAGCAGTAGCAGATCTCCCAGAAGTGTGAAATAGTTTGAAATATGTATGTGTGTATATATATACACACATATATCACCAACTTGTTTCTGAGCTGTTATATTAAACCGAAATCATATTCTCATAGCCACGAGGGGAAGAAACTTTTTACATACTTTGATACTTTATGAAGAGGATCCTGCAGTATGATTACAACAGCAAGGGCTTGGATGGAATAACCCTGAAGATTTCCTTCTGCTTTATGTTTCCAGAAGTGGAGAAAATCCTTGCAGAAGCTTCACCAGCTGGGTCTTTAGGAGAAATACCAAAAATTGTGAGGGTCAATATACAGTCCCAACAAGCAACAGCACCATACACATATGTATTTATTTTACTAAACATTCTAAGTATAGGTTTGAGATTGGGGGAGGACAGGGCTGTGTTGGACTGTAGGTGATTTTCTTGTTCTTTAGAAGTGTTTTATTCATAGGTTTGAATTTAGTTCTGTTAGCAAGCTTATGGTCACTTTTTTGTGTTGGATACAGCACTGAAAAAGCAGGATTTCACATAGCAGTTTTAGTAAAATGTAACTGGACTAAACCCACTAAATACAGAAACAGCTTCATCCTAAGCCTACCATGTGAGAATGGAGAATTTGACCCAAAAGAGGGAGGAAGAGCAGCAGAAGGTGGCCTGCTGGGTCCCAAAGTGTTGAAGGTATAAATAGCACAAAATCTGCAGCTATCCCATGTGTTTTATTTCTCTTTTACAATTCAGTGAAACTAGCAATTTTTTGCCTTACTCTTAGATGGAGCAAAGCGGGAAGCAGTTTCCCTTTTATCTGTGAATAAACATGCAGCTTTTTCTAGCCTAAGCTCTCAAAATATGGTTATGGTTGTGTAATAGCTTCTGGCTTCCCAGCTCCTCCAGTAGCCAGTGTGGTCTTTCAGGAAATCAAGTCATATCTTCCTTTGAAAAGATTAAAAAAAAAATCAACCTAACCTGCTGGGAAGCAGCAAAAGACTCCAAGTGATTTCTTTTGGGTTTGTCAGCCGACCTTCCTCAGGCCAGATAACAGGAGTCTGGAGTTTCAAACCCAAATACTTCAGCTTAAGCTGAAAGGGCAGGTTGTGCTCACAGTCCTACTGAAGCAATCAATAGGCTTCTGCCTCTTTTCCTGGGGGGCTTGTGGGGTGGTTTTCTGTTTGGATTTCTTTTACTCAGAGCAGTCCCTTGGCTGTTTATTATCTCTTTAGCCATTCTTGCAGACCTGCAGGCACTGTGTTTTCTAGGTGTGTGTACAGCCACTGCCAAAGGGGAATATTTTTCTATTCAGTTCTGCTCTTGCAGCTGCTAAAGATAAACCTTCCTCTCCTGTTTTTTTAGGGAAAAAAAAAAAAGGCAAAAATGAGGAAAGCCTACTTTAGCTTTGGGAGACAGCAGGTGAGTCCCTTTAAGAAGGAGAATGACAATTTTGATGGCATTTTGTAGAAGTTCCCAATAGCCAAAGGGTTTGTTCTGAAACATGGCAGCTGCAGCAGATGTTTTGTGGGTATTTCCAGTGCAAACCACAGTGGTGGTATCTTAGGACATCAGTGTGAGTGCACTCCACTGTCTGCTTGGCCTAAGAAATGTGGATTTTTTTTTTCTCCTGAGAGGCTCCCACAGTTCATCATGTTACTGTAAAAGGGCTGGAGGACCAAATCTTTCAAATTGCTTGTCAGTGGTGGTCAGTGGAAAAGAGAATTGTTGGAATTCCTGCTGGCATTCCTAGTGCTGGTGAAAAAACTAAATTACCAGTCATAAAGGAGAAGGAATGGCTGCTCTTTTCTTCTCTTTTATTTTTCTCCCTGACTTATATGGTTTTTTTTCCACTTTTGTAGGTATCAGAAGTACTGTTCACCTTCAGATAGATTCCCAGGATGTAAGAAATCAAGTGCTGTGAGTAGCTTTTTCTTTCCATTTTCCTTTACATGAGAAACCCAAGCTTGCCTAAACAGAAGGAAAATCTTCGAAGTTTTTTTTCTTTTAAAGACATTTCAGGAAATGTTTACAGCAAGCAAATCCAGTCTTTTGGAACCAGTTGAGTGCCTTTGGCACCCCTTCGCAGCCCACAAAATAAAGTCAGCATTGTATTACCACATAGGCTGAATAATTATCTCACTGCAGATATAAACCACATGAATGCATTTAACTGAGAATATGGTTAGCAGAATGGACCATTAGCACCAGCTGAAGCTTGTTTGTTGTTTCCAAGCTTTACCAGCTATGGAAAGACAGAATCTTGCTGAAGAGTTACGGCATTCCTTGGGAAGTGAGCTTGCATCTTTTGCAAGGGAGAAAGAGCACAGATTGGCTGTGAGGGTGTTTTTGTGTGTGTGGTCAACACCACAGCCTTGTCATCACAATAGCAAACTATACAATATTTGGGTCTTCCCTGATGTGATAAAATAGCTTTGAAGGAAATTTTGTATCACAGGAGACACCTGCACACTTGCTTCAAAGCAGCTTAGCCAGGAGCTTCTATGTGTTTTTTAAAAAAATAAAACCTGAAAACGTATATTTGAAGAGCAGCTGCCCTAGGACCTTTCCCTGTGCATTGCTGAAGGGAGTGGGCTGGGATCTCCCAGCAGCTGTGGCTGCTCTGCAGCTCTGCAGGTGGGGCAGCCAGTGCTGCTCTAAAGGAGTCTCAGGAAGTCCTGCTTGGAGCCTTTGGCTTTGTGCCTGGCACAGTGTGGGCTCCTGAGGCAGCTTCTCTGCTCTGAGGCTGGATAACAGGGCTAAAATTTGGATGCTGTTGTTCTGGGCTTCGTTGCTTTCTGTAAGTAGATTTTATTAGCAGAGGGGTAGAATAAGGGGTGTTTTTTTTTGAGGATTTTATAATCAGCTCAACTCCTGTTTTTACCCTGTTCTGTGGTGATGGCAGTCTGTGGTTACTTGGACATCAGCAGAGTTTTGTTTCTGTTTTCATTTCAGTGGCTTAAGCCTGTTTTTGTTACAACAACAAAAATCTATTTGGGCTAGAGCAGAATAAAAGCCCAAATTGAAATCAGTCTGAGAAAGAAAGGACTAGTTTTGTTAAAGGAGAAAATCTGAGCCCATGCATGTTTGGTAAAGGTGTGGTAAAAATTCCTTAATAAGCACCTATCAAGCATTCAGAAACTGGTAAGCAAAAAATTGAATCCTTCTTTCAGCCTTTTGTGAAGGATGCTGGCAATGAGTGCAGTTACTGGAGAAAAAAGGGATGTGAAATGATGACAGTGTTTTGTATTGATCTCCCTCAGTAAGGTCCACGGTTCATATTCTTCCTTTGAATCACAAATGTTTTCTTCTAACTCCTTGGTGTTTAGACTGCCACACAAGACCTGCTAATTGAGCTGTGGGGCTTATTTTTTGTGAGTCACTTACAAAACATTGCACAGGGTGGGCTTTGGCCTCTGTTTTTTTACAGCTGTGTTGGCTTCAGAGTGATGAGCAGATACCAATTTAAGTGAAGAAAATTCAGCAGAAGTGTGCCTTGTATATATTGTGTCTCTCAAAGTATATCCACATCCTAGAAAAGCCCTTTGCTCATCTCAAAAGCAAAACTTGATTGTTTTTCTGTTAGGTAGGCAGTGTTGAAACCTGGGAATCATTTTCTCAGTTCCTAATGAATCTGCATCCTAATGCACCCTGTGGTGGTTGGTTCCACTGAGGGGTTGAACATGGGGACCTGCTCCTGCTCTTCAGAGAAGGACTTGCTGGTCCCACATAGATGTTGTCTGTGTCATTAAATCAGAGTAAAACAGCAGTGCTGATGCAGGCATGTAATCCACAGATGACTCTGATATAGCTGGGCTAAGAGGATGAGAGAAAACCAAGACTGGCCTCCTTGGAAGCTCACAGGGAACTGGTGTAAGGTCTCAGATGGCTCTGAAATTACTGCAGCAAGATCCAGTCACAGCTCAGCAATGAAAGGAGACTGGAAGTTCCCATTTCCCTGTCTTCTCACACACTGGCTGCATGACAGGAACTGGGGAGCAGGAGATGGCTGCAGTGGGACAGTGCTGACTGAGAAACTTACCTCCTGCTCAGAAGCTCAGGAAAACCCAGAATAGAATAATTTGGCTCCTCTATGTCTGCTCTCTCTTGCAGTATTGCCCTGCAAAATGTTGCAGTTGTTCTAAGAGAGAACTGATGGAGGGAAGGAAAAAGAGGCTTTCTTGTCATTTCCCTTTCTGTGTTTGACTGCCAGCAGCTGGAGGTGAATCTTGCCAGTGGCTGCTCCCAGAGGTGCCTGTCCCCTGTGAGGGGTGGCAGTGTGGGGGTCAGCAGGGGCTTGGGGTGGCTCTGACTGACATCCTTGCAGAGGGTCCTAGACCAAGAGCTGACACACTGTGTTAGGAGCTGTCAGGGAAGGAGTTGGTTTGGGAAGCTCCTGCCACTTCCAGTGGGCCTGGGGACAGTTATGAGCAAGCTGTGAGTGGTGGTTGCTTCACCTGTCAGGCTTTAATTCACCATCCCTTTGTAAGGCAGCATCTCTGTCCTGCTATTTAAAAGCAATACCCACTTTATTATGGGCAGAATTCACCTGATGGGGTTTTGCTCTCTGCAAGGCAGAGCCTTCTCTTGGTGGGGCACCAAGCCCTGGGAGGATGCAGGGGAGGGGTTCCCTCAAGCTGTAGGTGCTTGGGGAGGAGCATCCTCAGGTGGTTGTGTGGCTGCTCTCCCACCCCAGGGTGCTCTGAGTCAGGACAGGTTGGTGAAGTGGCTGCAGATCACAGGATGCCCAGGGCAGGCTGCAGTGTTGGACTACAAAGGCACAGCAGGAAGGACAGAGAAACTGCCCTTTGGGCAATAGTAGCTTGGAAAAATTAACTCACTTTTGTCAAGGCTTCTGGATGTAAAACTTAAAAAAATATATACTTGTTGCAGTAAACTGTTCTCTTATCAGATGAGATTTAGATGGATTTGGGGTTATTTTTGTTTCTTGGAGCTTGAGCAGTGAATTTGCAAGCTTTTTCTGCAGAGAAAATGACAACAGTGTGTCTTAGGGATTCAAGAATTACTTACAGAAACTGTTTTGCCAGATACAACAGTGGTGCTACCTCCTTGCTCTTACATGGGGCAGGAGATTGGGCTCTAGGTGTGGCAGCCCTGAAACTGTCACTTGTACTTGTCACCAGCAAAGCCACCTCTCCAAACAATGCACTCCTCACAAAATCAGCCCTCATTCTCCCAGTGCTCCCTCAGGTGACTGTCTAGAATTTTTGGACAGCCTGTTTTATTTTTTTAAAGGGGGAAATACTATTATAACTGAAGGATAAAGATATGGAGGAGAAGTTGGTTGGAGAGCAGGAGAAATTTAGTCAGGGGTGATGAGGCTTAGCCAAAAGCCTGCATTACAGTTCCAAGATGAGAAGGGGTGAGAGGATTTCATTCATGTAACTGCAAATCTGCAGTGCATATCACAGCCCAGGGCAGGTTTTTCCAAGAGTCAGGTGCTGCATGGGCTTTGGTAAGGATGGGATTGCTTCTTCCTGGCTCTCCAGCAGCCCCAGTGTGGTGGTCCTTTGGGATCTTGCTCCATTCTTCTTATTTTTGATAGTGTTGCTTCTTCCTTTTCTTTTCAAGTATGATGTCACAAATGACATCAGTCCAATAACTGCTTGTGGTTGTCATAGCCACAGTCTGTGACACCCAAACAAAGCAGCAGGAAACCAAAGCTGGCATACAAATGCTGTAATATTCATCACATTCCTTTTGGGTAATAACTGCGTGGTTAGGTGTTTCTTTTCCATTGGAAAAAAAAAGAGGAAGGGGCTTAAAAGCAAAAAATTGAGTCACTGAGGAGGAAGGTGGTTTCCAACTCCATCTGACCAATGTAGCTGCACTTCTGTGTCCCAGTACTCTTCCCCTGAGATAATATTGCTCTGGCCTCAACTGCTCAACTCTCTTCTGCAATTGTTCCCATCGCTTGGGACCCTAGGATGATGCTGCTCATGGACAGGGCAGTGGGGGACATCCCAGTGCCTCTAACACAAGCTGTGTCCCTGGGGCAGAGCCTCCCAAAGGCTGGCAGCAGCAGCCACGTGCCAGGCAGCTTTAACTGCTGGATGGCTGAGGCTGCCATTGTTGTGGTGCATGGATAGAGTGTAGAAGGGTTTTTTCATCTTTTAGGGGCATTAGATGTGAGGGGGGAGTGGTTGTTTGCCGTTTCTTTGTTCTGTTTTGTTTCTTGAATCTGTGAAATAAGCTTTTTCTGGTTGAGCAGCAGAGCTTGTTTGTCCCTGCAAGATTTAATCACTCCTTCAGTTTTGCACAGTTGGCCTAATAGTAGAAAGGTGCTTGCTACAAAAAATAATTCCAATAATGTAAAAAAAAATTAAATGACAGAAATAGATGTGGTATGAGCACTGCATTTGCAAGACAAGCACTGGAGGTAGGTGGCTGGGGCTTGCTGGGAAGGAGCCACCTCAGCCCCTCACTGCTGCAGGCACGTGGGGAGCCACCATCCGTGTGACCCTCACCAGAACTTCCCCTTGCCCAGTGCCACCCCCCTTTGTGCCCCCACAGGGACCTGCTGACCCTGGGGACTCCAGCATGGCTTCCCCAAAATGTTTGGGCATGTGATTCGTGGGCTGAGCCCAGGTAAGTCCCCAGGCCTGCCTGTGCTGGGAGCAGGCAGCAAACACAGAGAGCAGAGTCCAGCTCTGCATTCAGGCATTCGGTGCCGTGGCTCCTGCTGGTGCTTGCAGGGAGGTGCTCATTATATAATAGCTGGTGGTTGATTAATATGCTGTGAGTCAGAAGCGCCAGGGTATTTTAGCTTTCTCTAGTTGCTATGGAAACGTTATTTTAACAAATAGCTTTTTAATATTTAATTAAAACAGCTTTTGGCAAGCTGGAGTAAGAACTATTACAATTACTACTACAAAGGGTTAGCAGTGAAGTGTATTACAGAGACACAGGTTTTTTTTTGGTTGAGCCTGTGTCATGTGTCCCCCACCCTGATCTGTCAGCTTCAATAAATTAAAAAAAAAAAAGTAAAAAAATCACTAATTTATTGTGAGAGATGTATTCTTGTTCCTAAGACACAAAGCAAATGTAATGCAAATCTGCAGTTACTCTTCACAATTGAAGGTTGTCACTTCTTTCAATGTGCAGTGCCAAGGCAGCCCTGTGAGGACGAGGCAGTGTGGTAGCATTTATTAATTGCTGCTGTATCACTGGTGTTCCTTCTTCTACCTCTGCCTCCCGAATGAGATCATTCCTGTTTTGTTTGCTTCGTGTTCCCTCTGTGTCAGGTTGGATGCTTTTCCTCGCCAGCTTGTGGAGGAGGCTGGTGCTGTGTCCGGATCAGGCTCTGGACAGATTCCTAGTCTTTTTTTAGGTGAGCTCCTCTGCTCCCTGATACCAAATGATTCTGCTGTGGAGACAAATAAACAGAGAACTCAGTCTCCAGAGGAAAATAAATATTTAACAGCTCTTTGTAAATAACCTTTATTTATAGAACAGTTGCAGGTTCTATCGTACTTGGTAAATGGGGATGCTTTTTATGCAAGAATTCTGCCTTGAGGGACTCAGTGGATGCTTAATGTCGTCTGTGATATAATAATGAAATAAATGTGCTGCTCTCGTGGGATTCCCTTCCAGCCCCTATTTCCTGTGATTAACTTCAGTATTGCACATTTTGTCTCTATTCACATCACATTCCTTAATATTGTACTGAAACCTTATTTGGAAGGTAACACCTTTATTTCCTGAGGGGAGGGGAAGGGTGTTGAGGGTTTTGACTTGTGCAGATGGGTCTGAGGCTGTATGTACCTCTGTCATATATCAGTGTGGTGGCTGGCCCAGACCTGGGGATTCATGAGCTCAGCCTCTCACTCTCAGAGAATCTGGGATGGTGCTGTTACCCCATTTTATAAATGAGTGAAAGTAAATCTGCAGAGATGGATTAGGATGTTTCACCCCAGCTGCCTATAAGTTAAGCAGTTATTCTATAGTAGCTGACTAGCCACTTCCAGCATCAGTTGAAAGACTGCACCATTTCCAGAGATGTTTCACCCTGCTTTAGGACAGATGTTTGAGGCAGGTCTCAAGCCCTCAGAATTGTCTATCTCTCCCCATTTAACGGTAAACTAGATGGGGAAAAAGTAGACAAGAGGAATGCCTCCCTGACCAGAGATGACCTATACAATTTCTGTAGGTGGTCCAGGCTGCAGGATGTCCTTGCTCGTCACACTGCTCTGGTCACACAGTGTCAGGTGGCCCTTCCAAAGCAGCACAGCTAATCTCTGCTACACATTGCTCACAGCTGGGCATCTAGGATTTAACAGCTCAGAAGGATATGCAAAACCAGCCTCCAGGCATGTAAACTAAGGTGCTAAAGATTTGTCTAAACCCTTACAGCAAGCCAGGAAGAGAATTAAGGCTTTCCTTCCTGTTTACACTGAAGTTATGTTGTCATGACCAAAATTAAAGTGATAATATTATTGCTGCAGTAATACAGCAGGTAGTTTGGCTGTGTTGGGCAGTTCTTTAAAAAATCCTTCTGAGTTGCATCCCATACTTCTTTCTAAGTTCTTTGATGTCTTTTTAAACCCCTCTGCTAGCTGATGGCAACCTCATCAAATCCAAATGTGATCCCAGGATATGGTGGGAGCAGGGTCTCTGGGTGGATAGTGACAGCCACAGAGCAGAACATGTTTACAGCCACCTGTTTCAGCTGCTGCTTCCTGAGAGGTCTGGGAAGGAATCCTTTTTATTTTCTAACACCAAGCACCTGATACACTGCAAAACCCAAATTTTCATGTTCTCATAGTAAATGTGGGTCTCCATTGGGCTTGCAAGGCAGCAGCCAGACAGGCTTTGCAGTGGGATGGTGGGAGGTCCTGCCATGCTGGAGGGGCAGCATGGGTGGGAACAGGCAGTGGCTGTTGTGGGGGAAGCTGACAAGCAGATGGATGAAGCTGGCATTACCAGTGGAGTGGAGGAGGTGAGTACTGCTTTGTTAGCAGATGTGATCAGGCTACCTCAGAGGGACAAGGGGGGCTGAGAGCTTTGAACCAAACGCCCTGACCAAAGGGAACTTGTGGAACTGTTCCCTGGAAGGAGGTGGGAAGGGTTTTGTTGATGGTGGCTGGCAAGGGTAGAGGTCTGAGCAGTGATGCTTTTGAATATCAAAAGGCAGTGGATTAAGTAGCTAAAACAGGAATTATTGCAAGAAGGCACAGAAATAACATTTCTACCTGAAATTTTCATCGTATGGCCCAGTTTTGCAAAGGATACAGAGACAAGTGCTGCAGAATAGCAATCCTGCTTGGGCTACATGCTAAGAGAAATGCCCCCAGGTTTTGGGTGGCTGATAGCAAAAGTACTGACAGGACAGCAGATGGGGGAGCCAGGAAGGGCAGGCCAGCTCTGCTGTCCCTGTCCCTGAGCAGGGGCAGTGCAGAGGTGAGCAGTGGACTCTTGGGGAGGGATGGCTGTGCCAGGAGTATGTGTGGTGGAGCAGGCCTGGTGCTGAGAGATTTGGGGAGTCCTTGATGGATAATGCTCCTGAGTGCTGTGGTGGGTGGCAGGTCTGGAAAGCTGTTCCCAAGGAGGGAAATTGGGATCATCAGGAGGGGGAAAAAGGAGAAGGTGGGAGCCTGTATTTCTGTTTGGGTAGATGTGCACAGGAATTGTATTGGAAAGGCTGAAATGTGATTTATGAGGGGAAATAAATGCTCCACAGTGAACACAGACTGCTGTGAGAGAGTTTACCTGTCAGGTCCTCAGCTCAGCATTAACTACTCAGTCTCCCTGTATGGGTACAATGTGCTATACAGATTTTCAATTTACAGTAATTTGGGACTTGCCTGTAGTCTGGAGAGGTGTGACATGCACTCAGGCAGGTCTGACTTTCCTACCCCTGAGGATTAGGGTGGATCCAAGCTGGCAGAAAGCCCTGTGTGCCAGCAAAGGGCACATCTTGCCCAAGCGAGTGCTCTGAGATACTGCAGTAACAAGGACTCCCCCAGAATGAAGCCCAAGGCTTGTGGGGCTTTGTTTTGGTTTTTTTAATGTGATTTGGGATCCATGTACACACCTTGCATTCCAAGTCTGTGATCTGTCACAAATCCCCATGTAACCAAGCATGGGATCTTAAACCCTCATTCCCTCCACTTAAAGCTAGACCAGGTGCTAGCTTTCCTCTTCACTGGTCCCAGTGGATTTAAAAGGTTCACTGCTACTTCCATGTCTGCCTGATAAGCAAGAACATCAAGGGATAGAACAGAATTCAGTGAATTTCAAGAAGAGAGATTGGAAGTGACAAAAATTGCAATGAGCTTTCTTGGAGCTTTCCATCTCCACCTGTTGCAGACCTTTCCTTTTTTTTGCTACCATCAGTAGTTTTTGGTAGTGTTTTCTCAGTGGCTGCTCGCTCATGGAGATGTCTGTTGGAAATCAGGAGCCCAATGTCTTGATAGCAGGAGCACTTGGACCTGTGAGTGTGTTTGTGTTCTGGAGAATGTGCTCCTGTCTCCCAACGCAGCAAATGCAGCGGGGGTGTCGCATGCTCTGCATCGCCAACAGTTTCACAGGAAACAACTGTGATGTTTGTATGGGTAATTTGTGCTTAGTCCCAATTTCCCTGTTAGTGGCATTAGGGTAGAGCATCCCATAGGCACTGAGCACAGTGGTGGTCTCTGAGTTGACTCAGTTTTCACTGTCAGCAGTAGTTATGACTCAGGTATAAACAATCTGGCACGTTTCCTGTCTGCAGTTCTCCAAGTACACTCTTCTGCTTGCGTGCCTCAAGCCAGACTATGGCTGTGTTTGCCAGGCTTGCAACAGATGAATCAAACCCTGCTGTGCTTGGGGCAGCTGCATTTCAGATGCTGCTGTGAGTGTGTAAGGAAGGGCAAGGGGGGTGCAATGCTTGGGAAGAGCACCTAGTACAGGAGGAGACTGGAGCTCTAGTAGGACAGGGAATGGCCTTGCATTTATTGTCTTTGTTATTAATATTGGATTAAAATGTGGTTTATATTACTTACATTATATATGTAATTTTATCTAGTGAGTGTGTATTAGCTATTATATACTATGTGAATGCAAAGAGGAACTGGTTGGGTTTTTTTTTTTAGCTCTTCCATAAAGCATTCAGTAGATTCCCAACTTGATGTAACCTTGCTCTCCTGTTCAGGAAATTTTCCTATCTGACCATCCAGGATTTGCTTTGGCAGTTGCACCCACAGCACCTGAGCCAGGACTGAACCCATTCACCACAGGTGGTTCCAGTGGGCTGAGGTTCTCTGCTTGCTTCCCTACACTCAGTCAGACCAGGCTTCTCTACCAGCTCAACCCAGGCTTTCCCATAGCAGATTCTCAGATGTCTGGATTCTTAAAATAATCATGGTGCAATAACAGAATAACAGCTTGAACTGGTGCCTCCGGAGGTGGGACATCAAACAAAGGAATCCTTGGGCTTTCACATACCCACAATCTATGTGCATGAAAGTCTGGAATCTTCCTGCTGAGTTTTTGGCTCCTGCACACGGGTCCTCTGTGCTCTTTGTTGTGCAAAGGGTCACTGCCAGCTCTTGCCTCGGGCTCCCTCCACCCAGAGCTCAAATCTGCAGTTCCACTGAATGTATTCCTCAACATCTCCACCGGTTTTACCTTCAGTAGAAGAGCCCCCTGAGTGGCTATAGACAGGCCATCCCTCTGAAATTGGAGGAGTGCAGAGAAGAAGCAGCTTTCTTCTTTGATCTAGCTGCTGCTGGAGTCCGTAGCAAAATTTCAGAGGACTTCAATGAGCCTGGATCAGCCCTCTAAAAATATTCCCAAGGCACCCAGGGGAAAGCACTTGTGAGTAGGTGAGAAGCAGCCCTTATGTGCCTATGGGGTGGAAGGGAGCACCCCTTATTAATAAGTGTTGCTTCTTTAGGAATATGTTTCTTTTGGTGCGTGTTATCAAAAGGAAAGAAGTCTCTGCAGTGGTAGTGCAACATAGGGCTGTCTGTGGCAGCAGTAAGTTTTGATCTGTTACTGTAGAAATTCTGCCCCTTTTTTGTAAGAGAAGATCCACGGGCACCTTCCTTTGCTGTCTGTGAAAATCTGAAGGGTGCATTTTGTGCATGTCATGAGGATCCCTGAGCATCTCTTTCCAGTTGATGAGTCTGGATGAGTAATTGTGTCATTTGGACAAACTCCTGATGTATGCATTAGCCTTGTGCTAGCCCTGACTGCCAGAGGTGGCAATGGAATCAGAGGTACACCCTGTGTGTTGAAAGCAGTGTAAAGCTTCCAGAGCCTGCCATAACTTTCATCATTCATTTCATCCCTTTGGGGATTCCTAAGAGTGGTTTTGAGCATAGGAAGGAGACAGGGTAGGCTGGGGATGAGGTTTGCATCCCCTGGCACGTGATGTGGTGTGATGTGATGTGATGTGATATGCCACCCTGGTGGTGGCATTGGCAAGCACGAGGGGATGGTGGTGCTCATCTCCTTTCCCAGCAGAGAACAGCTTCAGGTGTCCTTTAAGCCTGAAGCTAACCAGGAAAAAAAACAACCCTGTGCTCAGCCCCTGAGATGGCCC
Source organism: Peucedramus taeniatus (assembly GCA_013400575.1). NCBI lineage: Eukaryota > Metazoa > Chordata > Aves > Passeriformes > Fringillidae > Peucedramus > Peucedramus taeniatus. The sequence goes on from WBNO01015737.1 coordinate 277,349, forward strand.
CAGCAGCACTCTGCAGTTGTGATCTATCTGGTACACATGAAGCTGTGCACTCAGGGACAGGATAAATGGAGAGAACTGAGATGGTGACCTCCAAAAAACTGCAGTGGTGGCAGAGGGGAAGGAGACAGTGATTTAGCTGCTCTTGGTAGAGGGGTAAATGACTCAAGAGAGCATTTAAATAGCAGAACAAGTAGAAGGTATTTTGAGGGTTTCATAAGCTAGTTGCAAAAGTAATAAACATGAAAAAAAACTCATAAGGGTGGAGAGTTTCAAGGCTGCATCTCCTAGCAGCATCCCAGGGTTAGGAGAGCCATGTGATCATTCCAGTATCTTACTTTGCTTCAGGCTCATGAAGGCTTGGTTTCATACCAGTCTAGCACCTCCCTCTTCTTGTGCATCCATGCTCTCTTTGCCCATAAGTGCTGGGTCTTTTGACCCAGTGACCCAGTGAGAGGAGGCTTATTGTGCCAGTGACTGGGGCTTCCCACTTAGCAAATATTAAAAAAAAAAAAAAAGCCAAAAAACTCAACAAAGCAACTGGTAGATGTAGCTGGTGAATTACCCCTGCAAATCACAGTCCCTGCTTCCAACACCTGGCTTCTGCAGCACATCACTTGCCTGCCAGCAAGCACATAGCCATGCCCATTGGGTGTCTGAGGCTAGTCATGGATAAATACCTGTTAACTGTGGCTTCTCCTCCTCAGTCTGTGTACTGTGCCCTGGGATGTGTCAGGGGAATGGAGCACTGGGCTCAGGTGTCCTCTTCCCTGGCTGCTGAAACACATGAGTAAATTTAGCGGTGGTAACAACATCATAATGAGCTCTGAGCAATGCACAGCATCAACAGCACAACTCTGCAATTTTCCAGAAGTTGTTCCTTACAAGACCCCTTCTCAACACCCTGAGCACCGAGGTGATGTTATACAAACTGGCTGCTGACTGAAGGTCTCCTTTAGCACATGCTGCTTTTGTATTGCTTTCAAATGCTAGAAGTTTTGGAAGAAATGAAATTTCAAATGCGTCAGCTCTTGTCCCATGCAGTGCAGGTTTTTGGCTTCAGCTGGTCCTTGTGTAGTGTCTGCTCAGGGGGAAGCCCCTGGGCTGTTTTTTGAGTGTGCTCGCGTTTTGTGTCATCTCCACCACTGTGGAGCACCAGGTCTCTTTCCAGGAGAAACCACCCTCTTCTGTGCAGCCTCCTTGGTTGCTGTTGGTTTGCTTTCCAGAGGACTCTAGCAGGATTAGGCTTGGCAGCACTCTGTGCCTCTGCTCTTCCTCAAACACTCAGCCTTGGGAGCTCTGAAAGGCAGGACAGCCCTGGGTCACCTCACAGGAAACAGAGATGTTCAAAGAGTTCATGTAATTAGCTGCACTCTCCTTCTTAGATACTCCCAAATCTGCTTGAGCCAAGGAGCCAGCTGTCCTCTCTGCTGGCCAGGGCATTCTGTAAAGATCTCGTTGTGTGTCCTGGGGCTTTCCCTGGTTCTTCCTGCTGGTGGGAGCCTCAGCTGGGATGGCAGCACAGACCCAGATAACTTTGGAGATTTGAGTACAGAACACAAAGGAAAATTAGGTTGTGTCTGCTGTACAAAGGGTGGATTTTATTCCAGGCAATTGGAAGCTGGGGGTGGGAGAGTTTTTATTCCTGTGAGTGAATTGGTGAGTTGTTTTTTTGTTGGTATGTTGGTTTTTTTTACTTGATCAAAAAGGTGGCTGACAGCATGGCTAGATCCATGCATGCTGCCAGTCTGTGCATCCTTCCCTGTGTGGGTTACTGGAGGTGCCTGGTGTTCCTCTGCTGCTCCTTATCCCCTTCTCCAAGACCCTCCTGATCAGAGGCTGGGTGCCACATTGCACTGTGCACCTTCAGCACAGCAGCAGCTGAGCCATGTTTCATTGGGGGTCCAGGAGGGTGGTCCTCCCTTTGCAAGGTTGGTGTCATTCTGGGGAACACCACTTGCTCCTTGCCCTCTGCAGGGGACAGGCACACTCAGCTCATTGCCTGAAGGGTTTGAGCAAAATCTGTCTGGCTGCATGAGCTTAAATTTGTTCAGCTTAACCCTAAAAGAAATTTGCCTGCATGGGGCTGTTGTCAGAGACAGTAATGCTTGGTGTTGCTTGTTGCTCCTGAGCCACCAATTGTAAAACACGTAGCTTGTTGCTCAAAATTGCTATTTTTACCATAGTGTTAGCAGAGAATTTTGAAGTATATTGACTGGTGAAGACAGCAATATTTAACACCTTTTTTTTTACCTTCAAAGCAATTTATTTCAATAGGCCTTCTGACTCCCATGTTAGCAGAGTGTATAAACTCTTTGGGACAAGGAGTGGGCTTGTTTGGGTTTGTAGCAGTGACTCCAATTGTGATTGGAGAAAAACTGTTGATCTGGGTAAACCTTGCCATAGAAATCCTGCCTAGGATTCACACAGACAAATGACTTTGCATGAATAACTCAAAAATGCTGGAGAAGGTATTAGGATTGAGATGATTTAGTGCAGTCAAATTATATCTTGTTTTTCTCTAATTTATGTAAAGCAGTTTTATCTGTCTTGGGGTTTGTGTGTGTTCTTTTGTTGTTTAAAGTTTCAGAAATCTACATGGGAGATCTTAAAATTGGATGAGTATTGTGTGAAGGCATTTCTGAGTTAAGTTGTAACCTGAAGCATAAGAAAAATATTTTCTTAACTTGCTGTAGTAAATTATATTTTTAGTAAATTATATTTGAACCAGTGTTGCATGTCATTAAATATATGGTGACTCCCATCTGACAGATGTGCCAAAAAGGAGTCTGAGATAATGTGACCAAAATGTCATGCACTAACAATATTCACGTAAGAGAGTAATTTCCTGGAATATAATCCTCAGGGATTGTAAAATTAAATTTGAAAATGTATCCCTGTTTCTATCTTGCCCCTTGTAAAGTAAAGCCACTGGAAATTATTAACTCCTTGGTGGTTCTTACAGCAGCTTGTGAAGATTAAGCTTCTCATGCCAAGGAGAAAGTGAATCCCTGCCCCATCCATGGTAGCACACACTTGTACTGCACCTGATGGAGGTTCCCCATAGAGATGAGAATGTTTTCTGCTTTGTTATTCAGGTCTGACAGATGTTTTTTAAGTCTTCAGGTTTCCTGAAACTGTGACCATTTTGGGTAATACCACTGCTGCCTATTAAGGGGCAGAAAAAGAGTCTGGGCTTGTTTTGGGTTTATTTAGGATATGTGCAACCAGAAGGCATTACATGTAGTTAAGTGTGTAAGGAACTGGTGCTGGCACTACTGGTGGTGTTCTCCAGGGATCTTTTACACCTTTAGAGAATGTATGATCTAATTATGGCAGCATATCCTAAAACTGTGGTAATTAAACTTAAAAGAAATTACTGAGGTTGCAGGGTATGGTTTTCTGAGATAACTTCCAAACCTATCTGTCTCTAATCTGTGTTTTAAACATTGACTTCAGCTTCTCACTAATCTTTCTTAACTTCCACTGTGTTAGTCAAGCAGCTAACTGGGAACTCTTGCAGGCTCCAGTTTGTTTGCACAGTCCTTATTGAATTAGATTGGAAAATTGTTGTGGAATTGGAAAGAAAAGCAGAATCTGGAATCATGATCTTTCCTTTTTATGTAGACTTTTTGAAGGAGGAAGACTGTGATCTCTTTATCTATGTGAATCATCAAATGACTAACAAAATAGGAGAAAAAATGTCTTTTATTGCTGCCTTGACCAGGATTCTGAGTTGAGAGGCCTGGAGTTTGGGCTAACAACTGGGCAGGAGTGAGGGTCATTGCAGTTCCTGTGCATTTGGCATGGGAGAAGAGCCTGGAGTCCCTGACCAGGGCCCTGCTGGTAAAGGCAAGCTGTCCCTGGTGGGATTCAAGAGCAGCAAGGCTGCCCTTTTGGCCATTTGAACTAAACTCAGAAGGACTTCAGGAGGCTGAGGGCAAAGTTGTTTCTTCTTCATTCTCCTCTTCCTTTCCTCTCCAAGCCCTGCAGCCCTTTGTTGCTCATGATTTCTTTCTCTCTCCCTTCTAAGCAACCCCAAAATCAGCAAAGGTGCAACCCAACATCTGCTGTTTCCATCATCTGCTTGCAAATTGCCCTTGCCCTCAGGAAAACCCATCAAAATATCCATGTGCACACACACACACAAACAAACTTACAATCCCACCAGGATAAATGCTGTATTAAAATCACACATGTAACACCATGAGAGCTCTGGTGGATGGAAAATGCCCTGCTGACCTAATGCCCATTAAAAAAAAATCTGTACCTAGTGTCAATGGGCTGCTTTCTTCTTTCCCTTTCTTTCCTTTTCTTATCATTACTGTGCTTTCTCTTCAGAAGAAGTTCAGTGCTGCATTAAAGAGATTACAGGTTCTTTTCATCTTATCTCTTTTTTCCCCCCAATTTTACTTCTTCCCAGTAAGCCTCAGGGGTTTTTTGGTTTGGGTTTTTTTT